>OY757010.1:185452582-185594212 GCA_963580285.1 Lucinisca nassula
GTAGGATATAAAATAAAAAGGAAGAAATTTCTATGGAAAAGTAGAATACAACACCAATGGCTCATTTACCATGGTTAACCCATTTTGTACCACACCCCAAAACAGGTACCCTGGCAAACAGTGCCGGCCCAGATCAGACGCCGCGGCAGCCCAAATCAGATGCCGCAGAAAGTGGCATCTGATCAGGTTTGCAAAAAGTTCAGCCATTTTCCAAACAAAATTGATGAAAACACAACCTGACACCCCTAAATTTTGAAATAGACTCCTATCATATACAAGTAGGAAGATTCCATTTGGTACAAAAAGGGTTAATACAAACTTATTTGTGAGTCTGCAGGGTATTCTTCCCATAGCTTCAGATAACAAAGTTCTTTACACTGAAGGATAATTTAGAGATTTTTCTTCTTTCTTTCTTTAAATGTGTATGTGTTTGTGTGCATGTGCCAAAGGCTGAGGGCTAATATAGCTGACCGAGGACCTGGAACTGGGCCAATACAAAATTACCTAATTAATGACAATTTTATTAATTGACACCATTAAAAAAAAACATGGTTATTGATTTTGGACCTCAGCTTAATGTCACTTGACCTGGTGTAATACGGACAACCTCCAATCAATACAGGATAGTCAATTAACAATGACTGATAAACAATCAACCCAAAATGGCAGATAGTATGCCAAAGCTCCAGATAAGGTACTTTTTTCATCGGAAAAGTATTGGCATTTTCTTATTTCTGTATGAAAACATGTGGGAAATCACCTACAGCATACCTCATACAAAAATAAGAAAAATAATATGTGGATACCCCCTCTTTCTGGGGCTATGGGAGACTATGGTAAAGGACATGCAGCAAGACCTTACATACCTGTCTCTGTTTTTTGTAAGTAGAGATCTTTCAATACCCTCCATTAAGCTCTCAAAGCAGTGTGCCATTGTTTGCTGTTTGTCGGCTGGTTGGCTAGATATAATGTTCTCTCGTAATTTGTTGTAATACTGAAAACAAACAGAGGATGACATTTTTTATATGCCGTTTTAAGATTACTTCAATTATTTTGATCTGATCATTAATTATAGGTGGGTGAAAGCTGGAGAACCCAGAGGAAAACCACATGACCTCTCCTTCTCTACTTTTAAGATTACTTCTACTTCAATTATTTTGATCTGATCATTAATTATAGGTGGGTGAAAGCTGGAGAGCCCAGAGGAAAACCACATGACCACTCCTCTACTTTTACAATCTGAGGTATAATATTTTTTTTCATTAGTGCAGAAAAACAACCTGAAAGGGCAATTTGGTTTAATTCAAACCCAGGGGCTGGGTGATATTTTGGGATTTCAGCCTTTTAAGATAGTGCTATAGGGTTATTATACCGATATTGGTGTCCTACGTTTGGATATCGAAGAACACAAGTTTGCTAGTGTCCCTCTATATCCCAACGAGGGAGGGCATTCACCAGAATCAGTGCAATAATACTTTTATTATATCATATTTACCCTATTAGAAGTATTCTGACACCTAATCTCCTTATCATACTTGCTCTAAAATTTGAACAAGTACAATTTACTATCCGATGTTGAACTTTAAAATAGCTGAATGTGTATCAAATAGTGTACACCCAGATGAGATGCCACATTTGCATTGTTATCAGCAGTTTAAGCATCAAAACATGTACTTTACATGAGTATGTATAAGTGCTTAAGACATTTTTTGTGCAATGTCCATATGTTATGAGACCTTTGTTTGTTTGTTTGTTTTGGAGTTTAACGGCACAGTCAACACTATTTTAGGTCATTTTTGAGCCAGTCAGTTTACCTATCCACACTTTTCCTGGGCAGGCTTATACCTAAGCAGTTGACCAAAACAGTGCACATTCTTTCGCCAGAAAGTGACAACTGCCCCTCTTGAATCAGTGGAAGGGAGAGAATGACCGTAGAAAAGATTTCATGATCAATCTTCACTAACGAATGTTGCCAACCCCGGCAGGTATTGAACCCGCGTCCTCCTGATCACCAGTCAGACGTGCACCCGACTGAGCTACCTAGGCCTGCATGTATAAGCCTGCTCAGGAAAAGTGTGGATAGGTAAACCGACCGGCTCAAAAATGATCTAAACAGTGTTGACTGAGCCGTTGAACTCCAATACAAACAAACAGGCTTATACTCAAGCCGTTACAGTGGAGAATTTGAAATGAAAGTGGATGTTCATCATGGCTCTGTTCTCAGCCCACTGCTTTTCATCATTGTGCGTGAAGCCTTGTCATGCGAGTTCTGCTCTGGAGTCACCTGGGAGGACCTGTATGCTGATGACCTTGTCATCATAGCTGAATCCCTTGAGGAATTTGTCAGGAGGCTCTTAACTTGGAAAGATGCAATGGAGGCGAAAGGGCTGAGAATGAATGCAGGAAAGAAAAAAAATTATGATCTGTGGTTCAGGTCTGGACCTCCTGCAGAGTACAGGCCAGTTCCAATGCGCTGTGTGCCGCACTGGAGTGGGCAGCAACAGTATCTTCTGTAGTGGTTGCAAGTTCTGGGTGCACAAGAAATGCAGTGGGCTCAAGCGCTTGATAGAGGACCCTGATTACCGGTGTACACGTGCCAAGGAACTGCACGACCCTTAGATGGCAGACCACAGAAGGAAGTCCAAGTCGGATCTGACAAGTTGGAGGTTGTAGCTTCCATTTGCTACCTAGGTGATATGCTCTCAGCAGCGGGTGGTTGGACAGGGCTTGAGATGTCATTTCATCTCAATGTCGGGTAAAAGTCCCACAAAATTGGAAGCAACGTCTCCAAAATGACCATTACAGTGTTGACGGGGACGTTAAACCTTAAATCAAACAAACAAACAAAACAGCCGGTGGTTGCGACCTTTCAACCACATCACATGTGAAAACAGCCTGGAAGAAATTCAAGGAGTTGCTACCAGTTCCCTCTTCCCCCCACCTCTCTTTCAAGACGTGGCTGTGTGTACAGCTCTTGTGCGGAGCGCAATGCTCCATGCCAGTGAGACATGGCCATTGACAAAGCCAAACCTCCAACGTCTTCAGCGGAATGACAGGGCAATGATCAGACAGATCTGTAATGTCAAGCCACAGGACACTGTCACCATGAGAGCCAGTGAGTTACTTGAGCGTCTTGGCATTGAGGACCTGGACCTCATCCTGAAAGAGAGAAGGCTCCGCTGGTAGGACATGTGGAACACTCCAACGGTGCAGTCAAGACTGCCTGTGACATACAGTAGGTGGAAAGCGGGGGCCTGGAAGGCCCAAGATGAACTGGAAGCAACTGACAGAGAGAGATTGCAGAGAATGGAAGCTCTCTGCTTTCGATCCTCATGATAGACAGGCCTGGAGATCTGGTATAAGATCTGCCATGCATGCAGCAAGCCAGCTACCTGGAACTGGACCCACTTATGTGGACCTTGCCCCTGTACCTGCATGTTAATCAAAAATCCATTGATGATGATGATGTTAACCGGTACAGTGCATTCTTTCACCAGAAACTGACAACTGCCATTCTTGAATTAGCAGAAGGGAGAGAATGACCACAGAAAATATTTCATGATCAATCTCCATGAAAGAATGTTGTCGACCCCGGCAGGTATCGAACCTGCATCCTCCTGATCACCAGTCAGACGCGCATCCGACTGAGCTACCGAGGCCGGCACAACTTTACCTAATGGTAGTCTTGTGCAACCAACATAGACAAAGATCAGCCTGTATATCTGCTCAGGCTGATCAGTCTTCATTGAATGCATGAACCTTCTTTCTATAGCCTCTGCTCTGGCCGAGAGAGATAACTGGCTCTTGCCAAAGTGGGTAGATGTACACGCTGATCTAAGTCTTCTCTGGTTGCCAACCTTATTGTAAGTTTTGTCATGCACCAGTTGATTTACAATAAGAATTGTAAGCCTGAGACGCATGTGTGGACTTGGACATTAGGGTTGATGGACTGACAAATGGAGGAATGAATGATTGACTTCTATATCCTGCCATGCTTAACCCTTCTCTTGCTGAATATTCAGTTTAGCCACGCCCATTTATGACTTTGAACCAATCAGATTACTTGATGTAATTTATTTCTACAAATTCATAAATTGAATGTCAAACAGTGTAGATCCTGATCAGATGGCTTCTGAAGAAGCCATCTGATCTGGATCTACACTGTTTCCATTGATAGGGGTTGTCGTGAACAGCATGATAAGAGTTAGAGCAGGTGTGACAAAAATTAAGCAGTCAAATTAAGCTGATTGTAATTGTACGTACCTCTTCGTTTAACAAAATAAGACCAAGTAATGGCCGTGACATAGACCACTGGTTCCGGCAGTCCTCAAACATGATTATATTTAACACTGTCTGTAACATCTGCAAGAGAAAGTGACATTTTGCTTCAGGAAGAATTTGTTCCTAAAGGAGCAATTTACCATAATGATCATAAGTATTGGGACAGACAGGCCTAGGCAAACAGTGCAGACCCAGATCAGACTGCTCCTCAGGATCTTCACAGTTTGCCATTCCGTCTGCACTTTCACTTTTGGACTCCATGCTTGATCGTGAAACACATTTGTTAAAACTTCAGGAGAATTACAGCAAGTCCTCAAGGTGTCATAATTTTTAGGATTTTTATGGTACGTACAAGTATCCAGTACAGAGCACATTCTTTCAACAGAAACAGACAACTGCCATTAGGGACAGATTGCCATAGAAACTATTTCATGATCAATTTCCATGAAACAATGCTGCTGACCCAGCGGGGATGGTAGCTGAGACCACCTGATCACCAGTCAGACGTGCATCCGACTAGGCTACAGAGGCTGGATTAGCTTTGTGTAAAAAAAAATTGAAAAATTCAGAACATTTAAGACTGAAGCAAAACCGGCTTCAATGAAACAATTTTGCGAAGGTGATGTCTTGCCTATTTGGACCAAAACTGACTTATTTATTTTATACTAATTTATTTGAGTTCGATTGCGATGAAAGCTTTAAGCTTATTGAATCGCTCTCGAACACTCATTCCGGGTGTTTTCACTCGCGCGAGAGAGAGAGGCAGTTGCTTTTACACCACTGCTACCCATTTTCACCTGGGTGGAGTGGGGCAGTGTCATTACGTGTCTTGCCCAAGGACACACCTCGATACCGTTGGCCGGATTCGAACGCACAACCTCTCGATCATGAGTCGAACGTGCTAACCACTGCGCTATCGAGGCTGACTTACTTAAAAGGAAGGGTCACACTTAGGGTAGATGCAAATGTTTATGACTGGACAAACTGAATGGATGAAAAACTGGATCCCATTGTCATGTGATGCTAAAAAGTAAGTCCTATTCACTAACCTGTTGTAGAATCTCTGGATGTAATTCTAATATCCTAAGGAATGCTTCACTGTCTGGCAAGGAATTTGGATGGTTTTTCTTCTTTTTGCTTAGCCGACGGAATAAGTAAGTGACTATGTTATCTAGAGTTGCACAACACCCCGTACATACCATTGTGTCTGAAACAGAAATTATAATTGTGATAGACATGTAGAGCTGACTAATCGGAGCTGAAAGATAAACGATTATCAGTCCTGTCATTGCGATAGATAATCGATTAGTAATCGCTGAGGTTTTTGTCATAATTTTATCTATCTGGCTTTCTGTCTGAGCATGACTCTTACCATATGTTGCACTTTACCATATGTAGATTTGAACAGACAGGCCTGAGCAAACAGTGTAGACCCAGATGAGACGCCGCAGAATGCGGCGTCTCATCAGGGTCTGCACTGTTTGCCACTCATCCAGCTATTTTAGGCATAACTTTGGGTAGTAAATTGTACCTATCAAGTAATCGATTAAAAGCAAATCAGAAATGATAATCATTATGTGGAATTTATCAATCGATTATACGATTAATCGTGTCAGCCTGTGATGAGAAACATTGTCTGCAAGGTCCACTGCAACTGTTTTCCTAAGGATTAATCCATATAAATCAAGCATCCAATTTTTGTGACATCGGCAAATAGTGTAGATCCAGATCAGACGCCGCAAAACGCGGCGTCTGATCTGAATCAACACTGATTGCCCAAAGTAAATACATTTTTGTAAAATTTACCACAAACAACACAAACCTGACACCCATTTAATTGGAGATGGACCACCTAAAACTTATGAACTGGAACACTAAGTTGTCATTTATGGGTTAAGTACGTTGATCCACTGGACCAACTCACCTCACTTCTACTGATCTGGCCGGGCTCGGTAGCTGTCAGATGTGCATCTGACTGATAATCAAAAGGACACGGGTTCGATACCCGCTGGGGTTGGCAACATTCTTTCCTGGAGATTGATCATGAAATCTTTTCTACGGTCATTTTCTCCCTTCCGCTGATTCAAGAAGGGCAGTTTTTAGTTTCTGGCGAAAGAATGTGCACTATACTGGTTTACGTGTGAGCCTGCAAAGGAAAGGTGTGGATAGGTAAACTGACCGGCCCAAAAATGACCTAAATAATGTTGACTGGGCCATTAAACTCCAAAATCTACAAATCTACTGATCTGACACTGTTTTATTCAGTCCACAGATATTGACATTCTGCTGTTTCATGGTATCTTACTCTTTAAGTTCTTATCACGTCTCGCAGATGGCATTTTCAGCTTTTTTTGTCATTTTGTCTTACAGCCGTTTCAAGATTATTGCACATTTCGAACCACTAGTTAATCAGTTGCAGAACTTTGCTAGACAGCAAACAATTAAGCACATTTTAGAGATTATTTTTTCGTATTGTATCTTGAGTGTCCTTACCTAGCATAACAAGAGGGCCCAGAGGGCCCTGAATCGCTCACCTGAGAATTAGTGTCTCCAGTACATTCTAGGCCCAAGGGCTATAATTTGAACAAACTTGGTAATGGTTCACTAGATGAAGCTTCATACCAAATATCAAAGACCTGGGCCTTCTGGTTTCAGACAAGAAGATTTTTAAAGGTTTTCCTATATAAGCCTATGAAAAACCAAAGGGTCCCGGGGTGGGGGCATTTTTGGCCCCAGGGCTATAATTTGAACAATCTTGAAAGAGGTCCACTAGATGAAGCTTCACACCAAATACCAAAGATCTGGGCCTTGCGGTTTCAGAGAAGAAGATTTTTAAAGATTTTCCCTGTATAAGCCTATGTAAAACCAAAGGCCCCCGGGGCAGGGGCATTTTTTGCCCCCAGGGCTATAATTTGAACAATTTTGAAAGAGGTCCACCAGATGAAACTTCACACCAAATATCAAAGATCTGGGCCTTGCGGTTTTAGAGAAGAAGATTTTTAAAGATTTTCCCTGTATAAGCCTATGTAAAACCAAAGGCCCCCGGGGCGGGGGCATTTTTGGCCCCAAGGCTATAATTTGAACAATCTTAGTAGAGGTCCACCAGGTAAAGCTTCACACCAAATATTAAAGACCTGGGCATTGTGGTTTCAGACAAGAAGATTTTTTAATGATTTTCCCTATATAAGCCCATGTTAAACCAAAGGCCCCCGGGGCAGGGCATTTTGGCGCCCAGGGCAATAATTTGAATAATGTTGGAAGAGGTCCACTAGATGAAGTTTCACACAAAATATCAAAGATCTGGGCCTTGCGGTTTCAGAGCAGAAGATTTTTAAAGGTTTTCCCTGTATAAGCCTATGTAAAAACACAAAGGCCCCCGGGAAGGGGGCATTTTTGGCCCAAAGGCTATAATTTGAACAATCTGAGTAGAGGTCCACCAGGTAAAGCTTCACACCAAATATTAAAGACCTGGGCCTTGTGGTTTCAGAGAAGAAGATTTTTTAATGATTTTCCCTATATAAGCCTATGTAAAACCATAGGCCCCCGAGACGGGGGCATTTTGGCCCCCAGGGCTATAATTTGAACAATCTTGAAAGAGGTCCACTAGATGAAACTTCACACCAAATATCAAAGATCTGGGCCTTGTTGTTTTAGAGAAGAAGATTTTTAAAGATTTTCCCTGTATAAGCCTATGTAAAACCAAAGGCCCCCGGGGCGGGGGCATTTTTGGCCCCAAGGCTATAATTTAAACAATCTTAGTAGAGGTCCACCAGGTAAAGCTTCACACCAAATATTAAAGACCTGGGCATTGTGGTTTCAGAGAAGAAGATTTTTTAATGATTTTCCCTATATAAGCCCATGTAAAACCAAAGGCCCCCGGGGCAGGGCATTTTGGCCCCCAGGGCTATAATTTGAATAATGTTGGTAGAGGTCCACTAGATGAAGCTTCATACCAAACATCGAAGACCTGGGCCTTGCGGTTTCAGAGAAGAAGATTTTTAAAGTTTTCGTTTAAAAAATCTATTTTTAGCTCCTGTGACCTAGATGTGCAATGGACCGGAACCATTTGAACAACTTTGAAAGGGGACCACCTAAGGATCATTCCTGTGAAGTTTGGTCAAAATCCAATCAGTGGTTTAGGAGGAGATGTCATTTGAAGAAAAAGTTTACGCACACACACACGCACGCACTGACGACGGACGAAAAGTGATCACAAAACCTCACCTTGTCACTACGTGACAGGTGAGCTAAAAACAGCCCTCAGTAGGTAGAACTATCCCTGTCTCGAAGGATTTTACAAGGTCCCAAAGGTGTTTGAGCCACTGAAGTTTGTATACCGTATTTGCTCCATGTTTTCGAACACCTCATCTGCTTAACCGCTTCTTCTAAAATTTTAACAAGTACAATTTTCTAGCTAATGTTATGTCTAAAAACTATTGGATGAGTGGCAAACAGTGTAGACCCAGATGAGACGCCGCATACTGCTGCGTCTCATCTGGGTCTACACTGTTTGCTCAGGCCTGTTCGTCCGAACACATACGGTAAATATGATTTCCTGAGAAGTGACCTACCTAATGCTGTCAGACCCTCTGAGATTGTGGACAGTATGTACAGGAACACTTGTGGCTCTAGATTACTAATGAACGACATGTGGTCTTGTGCTAGGCTCTCCAACAAACCATAGTAATTCTGGCTAAGTTTCGGGTAGTCCTACAAAGAATTCATTCTGAAAACACACCTGTGTACTAAAATGGCCCCTCTCCTATCTCTAGAATTAGCGTTTTTCAGATGAAAATGTTCATTTTTGTCATCTCATCCAAATATAGATTGTCTATTTTGGACCAAAAATGAGGACAAAAATACCCCTGTAAACCCCACTTTTCTTTGTATCATGCTGGTTTACAGGGGTGTTAATTACACAGACTTGTTAACATAATACAAAACAGCGACTTTCTCAAAATGTTTTCTAAAGTACTAAAAAAGATTTAGAAATTTTCTTTTGAATTTCAAACAAGATCACCACTCCAGCATACCTAATGCTCTAGCCTGCATCACATGTACATGCAACTTTGTGAAAATTTTGACATGGGACCACCTCTTCTTATCTCTTCTGTCACAATTTATTATTTCGATCATACCATAGAGTATTGCTGCGTAATTGCTGCTAAAATATTTTTGACAACCCTCATTCCTTCACATACATTTGACATGGCTGTTTCAGAATAGGATATTCCCACAAATGTCTACAGCACGGATATCAGCCCTCTAAGAGATGCTAAAAGTGGACCAGAAGCTTCCAAAACTGGCCAAAAAGAAGAAAAAATAGCCTTTGAAATTTTCATTTTGCCCTGCTTCTTTTGCGACTATGTGCTGCCTGTACTAAACAGGTGTGAATGCCAAAAGTAGAAAAAGCACACACAAGAAAAGAAGCACATGCACCTGTTTGAGCTAAGAGGAACCCCTGCACCATGATCTATAACATCATCAGAAAGGCTGTTTTCACATGCCGAATAAGATGTTCTATCTCCTTTTGATAATGGATGAGACAAGGCCAACTGCTCCTGGACAGTTCTAAGGTAATAGGGCAGGAGTGGTAGAAATTTCAGTGCAATAAACCATTTTCTTCTGTGAGCAAACAGTGAAAGAAAAATCGATAGACGTTAAGAAGATTGCGTTTGATAAAGATTAAACATCAAATCTTGATAACAGAAAAGGCATTATTGACAGATGATTTTGCAAAATGACAATACAGAATTTGACTGATCGATTTAGAACAATAACTTGTTTGTTTGTTTGTTTGATTGATTTGAGATTTAACGTCCCCATCAACAATGTAAAAGTCATTTTGGAGACGTTGCTTCCAATTTTGTGGCACTTTTACCCAACATTGAGATGAAATGACATCTCAAGCCCTGCCGCCCAATGAAACCAATAGGGTTTATAAGTTGTTAATCTGATAAACCTTCGCTGCTCTGAATAATTTCCATTCTGCTTTAATCATATAATGTTGCTGTTATTAGTAGATAACGTCGTGTCATAAAAATTATATGATCACACATAATAACACCTGGGCCCAGTTGTTCAAAGCACTTTTAGCTTAACAAACTCATTAGTAGTGGTGAAATTGTTAACTGTTCTTGCAAGTACAAAATCTTAAAAAGGTTTATTTTTGCTGAAAAAATGAGAGCAGCTCATATTTTTCTGCCAAGATATCAGTATATTTGCCATATTAACCCTTTCTGTGCCAAATAGAATCTCCCTTCTAATATATGGCAGGGGTCCATTTCAAAATTTAGGGGTGTCAGGTTGTATTTTCTTCAAAATTTATTTGGAAAATGGCTGAACTTTTTCCAAATAGTGTACGCCCTTATCAGATGCCGCATTTTGCGGTGTCTGATCTGGGCCTGCACTGTTTGCCAGGGTACCCGTTTTGGGGTTTCCAGTACAAAATGGGTTAAAAGATATGTTAGCTAACAATGTCCTTAGTTATGAACAAATGGACCCTGGTTACTGGTGCGTAATGCCATGACCCTGTCCCAAGCAATAATGTTTCTATTGAAATCCTTTTGAAATTCTTTGGAAATGGAAGCTAATTTAACCCATTGTATACTAGTGGACCCTTCCATTGCTATATGTCGGACAAGTCCATTTGTCATATAAGGGGTGTCAGGCCTACTTTTTTTCTTCTTATTCTATTTTTGATGGTTAATTCTGTTAGCAAACAGCGCCGGCTCTTTGGTGTCTGATCTGGGCCTGCACTGTTTGCCAAGGTACCCCTTTGGAGGTTTCCGGTACAAAATGGGTTAAAATTGTGATAAACAGAATCTTAAACAGGTCAAAATGTCAAATAAAATCTATGGAACTTGCCAGAGGCGATTTTCAAAAATTACATACAAAATTACAAGTGTAATTCTTTATTTATTATATACTTTCAGGGGAGGCAACCATTGTAGTTTTGTCTCCCTAATACACCTCAACATCGTTTTAACACAGAACTCCGGGTCCAACCAATGGACCGTGTTAATTAACCGAATCGTGTTATAAACGCCGACCGTATTTGTCATAGATTGACGTGATCAAGTTTTCCAAACAAGATGATGTGCGTTCCGGTTAATAACCGTATTTCCCAACTAAAATGTGTTTAGAACTAATCAATGGCAGTAAATACCATGGCCCATCTAGTCAAACAAGTCTCTTTAATTGAAACTAGCTGATAAACCACGTTTTTATCCACAAAATCATCCGATCTGACAGCAAGTATGACGCCATTTTGATAGCTGATTCCTGGCACATGTCCGGTTCCGAACTATTGGCTACTGTCCGAGACAGTACCGAACTACAGTACGGTTAATAGATTTCAATGGTAAAATTACCGAATTAGGGTTCAGAACCGGACAATGTGGTCAACCCTTACGAGAAATTTGAATTACTTCCCTTGGAATGTCTCACCCATTTGAAACGATTTTAAATGGCGCACATGGTCTTTGAATGATTTTTTTACCGCGAAAATCGATCATGAATATGTTTTATCATTTGCTTTTAAGCTGGAATAAATCTGACTTTCTTTTACATGCGGCTCTAGAAAATCAGTTTTATTGCAGTTCACAGATCAGATCGTCTGCATCGATGATTAAAATTTCTGCTTCTGTAGTTTTTCTCGGCATCTTAAGGGTTAAAGGAAGGAATCTGATGTCTCTACTCTTCTGATGTCTCTACTCTTACAGGAAACAACCCGAGCTGTCTCAGAGGCAAGAATTTAGGGGTAACTGTATTCAAAATTGTCATTTGGGGAGGTAAACCAGCGGCTTTCAAGTACGGTCGGAAATTTTGTTTTACAGTGACGCGTTAGCGAACATGTAAAACAGAACTTGTGACAGTAAACCGATGATTTAGCTCCCCAAAAGACAATTTTCAATACAGTTATCCCCATTCTAATGCACTTACTCAGTTGTTTTGCTTAAAATTGTACTATTCTGCTCAAAGTAGCAAGTGCTGTGAGCTGCGTATAACCAAGTACCAGCCAATGAAAGGCGAGTTTACATGATGACTTCGGTGTTTCCAACAGTATATCGCAGAATATACCATTACAAATGTTTGATGTTATCCAATCTGACGTCATGTAACAAACACAAGTGCATTAGAATGTCCTTTCCTTTTAAAAATGGTCCATTTTGGGTCTCATTTTACAATCCACAGGAAATCGTGGAAGTTGTCTCACTTGCAATATGACAATAAGAATGTTAAGTGAACCCATTCCCCTTAAACCTTGTTTTGCTGAATTAATTATGCCACACCAATTTCTGACTATCAACCAATTGTGTTGCTTTATAATTTGATATAATGTATCCATTCCAATTCACGAACTGAATGAGTGTAGATCTTGATCAGATGGCTTCTTCAGGAGCCATCTGATCTGGGCCTACAATACAAAGGTAGAGGTTACTGTTTTCAGCAAGATAAGCTTAAACTATATACTTACTAAGAGATCACTTTGTGATATAGACAAGAGGAGTTTAACAAACATTCCTAATGCGTTGTCTAAGGCATCATCACCATAGAGACGGAACACACCAAAGTTGACATAGTTACCACACAATGCTGCTCGCAACATTGAGAAACATATTGATATACCCTTTAATGTAATACTGGTTAAGGAAATAATTCTTTATTTTGTATGTTGCAAGTAATGTCACATAAAAAGCAATAATTCACTTTGGCAATTAAGGCCCAGTTGTTTAAAGCCTTGTAAGCTTAACAAACTAGTGACCAACATGTATACTGTTCTACAAGGTTTGATTTCACTTGTCCTGTATGACCAGTGGACTGTAGATTTCTTTAGATTGCCGAAGCCTCCGTGGTGAAGTGGTAACGCTACTCGTCTGGTAAACCAGGTATCGCAGGATCGATTCCAGGCTTCTCCAGACTTTCGGATGAGTCTTTAAACCCAGGTCCCATCTCCATATGACCTTAGCTGTTGGTGGGACATAAAACTCAAACACTCACTCTAAAGATTTCGTGGGTTCTAGACAAAATTTTTATTTATCCACCAGCATGTCACATGCCATAGGTTTTTGGTTTTTTGGTTTTACGGCCCTTTCAAGATTATTTCACTCATATCGAGCCGATCGTTAATCAGAGGTGGGCGAAAACCGGAGTACCCGGAGAAAAACCACCTGACCTTCCATTGCAGAACTTGGCGTCTCACATATGACCCGAGCGAGGCTCGAACCACAGCGGTGAGAGACCTAATGATCAAGAGTCAGCGCTCTTAACCACTAGGACACGGAGGCCCGTCACATGCCATAGGAAGTGGAAGATTAAATTCTACAATCCCTCCTCCCCACCAACTTTTTTTTATTTTAATTTATGCAAGTGCTGTTCCCTTTTTGTGGTTTTACATACTTTCAAGTTTATTTCACTTATTTTGAGCCAGATGGCAAAAACCGGGGTACATGGAGAGGGCTGCTAGTCATCAATGTTTAACAATGAAAGCACCCATGAAAATTTACAGCAGATAATAAGTTCTTTTTATTATTTTTCAGAGCACCCGTAATGATCTTAAGTATTGAGACAGGCAGGTCAAGGCAAACAGTGCAGAACCAGATCAGACTGCTCCAGAAGGATCAGGGTCTACACTGTTTGCCATTTCGTCTGCACCTTTTGGACTCCTTGCTGGATCATGAAACAAATTTGTTAAACTTTTAGGAGAATTACAGCAAGTCCTCAAGGTGTCTGAATGTTTAGGATTTTTACTGTAAACAATGTTTGACATTTTATGTGAAAAGTAGAAGTAAAACAAAGATCAGAAATTGATACAATTAACTTACTCCACCCATAAAAGACACCAAAGGGAAAGAAATACAAACATTAAGCGACCAGACCATAATGGAAACCTAAACAAAGGAAGGCCATAAGGACAGTTACTTTCCCACAAAATGGCCATATGGTCATCCAAAACCAAAAGACACAAGTGATACACACAGCAAGCAACAAACAACAACATAAATAAATCGCCACAGAAGAGCCACCTTGGAACGGTCAGTGGAAGATTTCCACCGGGGGGCTTAAATCGATTATACGTGGCCACAATCCTCGCCCTTACTTCCGTCGCAATTTAGACAGATAATTTGTTCAGTCCGCATGAAGGCCTCCTAACTCATCAGTGCAACATCTCCGTGAACACAAAAATCAAAGAACCACAGAGGTGAGACAACGGTGAGGACTCGACAGCAAGAAACCACTGAAATGCTGGAGCAAAAGAAAACCAACAGTTAGACTCCGATGAGCCCGACCCCGACCAGTGAAGCCTGATTGTCTCTGAAAAATAAAATAGGTAAATACTTTTGAAATGTCATCTGCAAGTCCTGATTGGTGCTAATAGGTTACTGCAGAATATGGAATTTATACTGAATAAAAGGATATTTCATAGGATAAATTGTGTCTTTAGGGATTTCTCCTAATGTTAATATTCTTGACCCTGAAAAAGAAATGTCACATCGTGAAACATTACAGAATTTCTATATACGGTAGTTGGTATACAAACATGTAACATACGGACAAACCAAACCCCCTTCTTGTTGCAGCTGCTTCCCTGTCAAGAATCATCAAAATCACTAGCAGTAAGCCTGCACTCTGGTATCATAATCTGAATACATCTGGTCTACATTATTAAATCCCTATATTTAGACCACCTTTGGAACTGTACATTGAACATTATTAAATCCCTATATTTAGACCATCTTTGGAACTGTTCAAAAGTGGTCTTAAAGACCACTTTTGAACAGTTCCAAAGGTGGTCTCTCACTACAGGGAACTGGTTGCAGAAAACACAAAGAATAACTGAAACCGTTTAAACATGACTGTTAAAGAAGAATAAGACTTATTTTTAGCAGAATTTCGCTCCCTTTTTTTCACTTCTAAACAGATTTGCAAATCATTGCGAGTCATTTTGTGTCATTTGTTTGATTTGAGGTTTAACGTCCCCGTCAACACTATAAAGGTCATTTTGGAGACGTTGCTTCCAATTTTGTGGGACTTTTACCCGACATTGAGATGAAATGACATCTCAAGCCCTGTCGCCCAATGAAACCAATAGGGTTTATTAGCATGGACGGTCCGCCTCGCACCGCGGTTCCTGGACAGGCTTAGATCCTCTAAGCGGTTTACCAGTACTAGTGTACGGGCCGGATTCAGCTCTGCGTGGAAGCATCATGCAGCCCATATATTTCTTCAAGCCCCTATGGGCGGGGGCATTTTGTGTCATCTTCCAGAGAAAGGGAGAACAGAGAAAGAAGACAGTATATGAAATGAAAGAGCAGGACAGGGGAAAAGAGGAAAATGAAGGGAAGAGCAGAAACAGACAACATCCACCCTCTACTCTTACCTGTTGCAAGATCTGCAAGATCAGCAGGCCTTGCCCAACTCTAAGCCATTGTCAGTTGGACACCCCCAGTGACACAAGATGCATGACATTTTTGGCTTGCCAACCGGCCCCTCTAGTCATGCTGAACAGCCTCTGCTACGCCATACACCCAAAGTTCCCTCAGACACACAAGAAAGCTGCTTTTTTTTTTGTTTGTTTTCGTTCCTTTTTATGGCCCCTGCCCATCAGGGCTTGGAGAAATAGACTGGGCTGCATGATGCTTCCACGCAAAGCTTAAGCCGACCGCACATGAGTACTAGTAAACAGCTTGGAGTGTCTCCCTGCCCAGGCAAAGTGGTTCGACTCGGACAATCACTACATACTTTGTTTGATTTGAGGTTTAATGTCATCACAATTTTAGGTCATTTTGGAGACATTGCTTCCAATTTTTTGGCACTTTTACCAGACATTGAGACGAAATGACATCTCAAGCCCTGTTGCCCAATGAAACAAATAGGTTTTATAAGCATGGACTGTCCAACACTCTCACTGCTTTGCCTGGGCAGGCTTAGATCCTCTAAGCGGTTTACCAGTACTCGTGCGCCCAATCACTACATATAAACCCTTTTTTGGTTTGTTTGGAAGGCAGGGTTTGAGATGCCAAACAGTGTATATTCTGATCTGAAGAAGCCATCTGATCTGGATCTACAGTTTGCAAAGTTAGGGGTTGTCATGGACAGCAGGTTAAGAGTTAATTCTCCTTGTTACTCCAGGGGCCAGTTGTTCAAAACTAACGACGTCCTTAGTTAACGTATCGTTAAAACATTGATCATTAAATATGGCTAATATGCTATTATTTTTGCTGAAAAAATGTGAGCAGCTTTTGCAAATGCAAAAGCTGCTTACATTTTTTCAGCAAAAATACCAAAATTTCAAATATTAAACTTGCTAGAACAGTTAACAATATGACCACTAACAAGCTCGTTAAGCTAACGATGCTTTGAACAACTGGCCCCTGGTCTGGAGCTAGAATATTGGTATCTTACCGTAACTAACAATCATTTTGCTAACTTCCCTGAATAACAAAATACCATTAGGTGATGATACATCAAACTGTAATCGTTGAGATCTGAAAAAAAAAAAAATGTAATGATTATCGAGAAACCACAAAATAATTCTGCCTTTAGTTTGCCTGGTTTGTTTTGGAGTTTAACGGCCAAGTCAACACTATCTAAGTCATGTAGAGCCAGTCAGTTTACGAAGCAACAATTTTCCTGGGCCCGATTATACAGAAGCCGTTAACCAGTACAGTGCACATTCGTTTGCCTGAAACTGACAACTGCCCTTCTTGAATCAGGGATAGTGAGAGAATGACTATAGAAAAGTTTTCGTGATCAATCCCAAAGAAATAATGTTGCTGCCCAGGCAGGTAATAACCCTCG
Source organism: Lucinisca nassula (assembly GCA_963580285.1). NCBI lineage: Eukaryota > Metazoa > Mollusca > Bivalvia > Lucinida > Lucinidae > Lucinisca > Lucinisca nassula. Next base: position 185,469,668 of record OY757010.1, read on the forward strand.
ACTACCTCAGGCCACTGCAGTTAGGGTACTTCAACTGTCCTTCTACTAGAGTCTGCTGAAGGGAAAGAATGGCTAGGATATATGTCATGATCAATCTCCACGAAACAATTAGGAATGTTGATTTAGATGTATTTCACATGTTACAATTCTTAAACCTTTAAATTTTTGTGTATTGTGATTTTATGCATGTCATAGACCCAAGGCTTTGGTTTGATTCCCTTGGTCATTGTGTATTGTGATTTTATGCATGTCATAGACCCAAGGCTTGGGTCTTATTCCCTTGGTCATTTGCTGCGAATTTCAATTATTGGGCTTTATAAATTGATACAAAATATCTTGTCAATGTACATCAATTCCTCATAAATAACTGAACATGTGCTATGGTAATTTGGAAACCTGAAATCATCATGTGACATCTCTTCACTGGCTGATAGCATGTACAGTAGAACTTCGATGGCTCGAACACCGATGGCTCGTTTACCATTGATGTGTCAAACCCATTCTTTAGCCCCTAGCGAAATCCTCTACATAAGACATGGTGGGGGATAATTAAGGAGAATTTAGTCTTTTAGCTTGCAAATGCATGCTGTGTGTACTCATTAGAATCGCCTCGATGAGGCAATTCTAATGAGTACACACAGCATACATTTTCATTATAGAACACCGAAAAGATATCTAAAAGTACCTCGTTATGCCTCCTGACAGTAACCTCAGTGGCTCGAACAACCCCAGTCTCGAACAGATTTTCGAGGTCCCAAAGGTGTTCGAGCCAATGAAGTTCGACTGTATCTTTCTTTTAGTAAATACATGCAGTAAAATTCTTAACCCTTGACCTGCTGAATAAGGATATGCTCAACCTTTGCAAACAGTGTAGATACTCTGAGCCATCTGATCAGTATCAACACTGTTTGACATTCAGTTCATGATTTTTTTCATGTAATCTGACTGGTTGAAAATCAATAATAAGAGTGGCGAAATTACTTTATTCAGCAAGAAAAGGCTTAAACAAAAGAAATTAGTGCAATTCAATGGGACATCTGTACTGAAGACTGTCATTTTGGGTAGTAAATTTGCTAACTTAACCCTTTTTGTACCAAATGGAATCTTCTTCCTTATATATGGCAGGAGCCCATTTCAAAATTTAGGGGTGTCAGGTTCTGTTTTCATCAAAATTTATTTGGAAAATGACTGAACTATTAGCAAACAGTGGAGGCCTTGATCAGACGCCACGTTCTGCGGCGTATGATCTGGGCCTGCACTGTTTGCCAGGGTACCAGTTTTGGGGTTTCTGGTACTAAATGGGTTAAAACCAATGATCAACCTCCCTAAATGACAGCTATGGAGATAGCTATACCATAATCTGTATAAAGCTAACTGGATGTCTTACCTATTTTGTGCTAATTCTGCCATTAACTTAAGGACGGGAGTAGTGACTGAAGGTTGGTGATACCACAGTTCTATTGCACGATGTAATACTGGAGTGTAACCAGGATACAACCAATCAAACATCATCATATAACTTGTCTTGGTATTGAAGGCAAAGGCAACACCCCTCAGATCCCGAGCCAGGCCTATGAGAGATCGCTGGAAAATAGACAAAATCTATAACAAACTTTCTCTATGACAAGACAGAGTTAGCTTAGAATCCAATTTCATGCTTTAAATGGACAGTAAATAAAACAAAACCTTCAAACTGATAGCTTAGTCAACTCCTGTTTGTCAACCAACTTGGTCAACTCTTGTTTCTCAACCAACTTGGTCAAATCCTGTTTGCCAACCAGCTTGGTAAATTCCTGTTTGCCAACCAGCTGATTCAACTCAAGTTCGCCAAACACAAAAATATTTTTGAAGTCTATGGTAATGACAATGACCTCTTGCTCCATCATGGGACGTGACATTAGGTCAGGGATCACCGAAGTAAAGCTAATCTGTCTACATAAGTCAAATGCCAAACATTTATGGTCAGTATAGGAGAAGTCCAAGGGTCAGCACTGTAAACCACAATCACCTTGTTGTTCAAAACTAATGAAGTCAAGAGTAAATATATCATTAACTTTGATCATTTAACATGACAAAATATGCTAATATTTTTGCTGAGAAATGTGAGTAGCTTTTGCATTTGCAAAAGCTACTCACAGTTTTCTAGCAAAAATATAGTAGTCGCAGACAAGATTGACACGGCGGGGCAGTGAAGGCGTTGACAATATATTTGTATAGTTTGTATACATGTCAAATTCCCTTAGTCCACAAGAAGATTTGGTAGGGTGCCTTTCGCATGATTTTTGCTAGCGGACCAGATGGCTATACACAGAGGACCCGCGTTAAAACGACAGTATTTGTACCATATTATTGTGCCTTTATAATGAATTTGCCGTTATAAACAATCCCAGTTAGGAGTATGATAGGACATAGTCTTTTCCTCAGCATAAAAGGTCTTTTCCTCAGCATTACTCTAAGAAACAAATGTTATAGACATTTGTTAGATTCTAACATATATCTATAACATTTGTTTCTTGGAGTATTCAATTACAAGAATCTTTCATGACAGTGGATTCAATTTGGGCATTTCCAACCCGAGAGAAGCCCACGTCGCACAGTGGAGGCTAAGCTTTGTACAGAATTCATTCCATTGAAATTGTCATTATAACGAGTTTTGCCCTTATAAAGAATGTCCTTTTAAAGAGGGTTGACTGTACACCATAGCATTGTTTGTGTTACAGTTGAATTCACATGACCAGGTGACTTGGTATACCTTTTTGTTAATAGTGTATTCCAAAGGCAGGTGCAAATGACAGCGCCGCAATGTCAATCTTATCTGCGACTACTATACACACAGTATTAGATATTGTTTTTGCTAAAACATTTAACATTCAGGGCCAGTTGTACAAAGCATCGTTAGCTTAACGAGCTCGTTAGTGGTCATATTGGTAACTATTCTAGCAAGTACAATATCATAAATTTTGGTATTTTTGCTGAAAAAATGTGAGCAGCTTTTGCATTCGCAAAAACGCAAAAGCTGCTCACATTTTTTCAGCAAAAATATTAGTATTTTCATCATATTGAATGATCAAAGTTTTAACGATACATTAGCTAACAACATCGTTAGTTTTAAACAACTAGCCCCTGACCACTAATAAGCTTGTTAATCCAATGATATTTTGAACACTGGTTTGAAGTGTATGAACTAAACTATAATCATTTGAACTGACAAAACCTGGACTGGTCTGGATGGAGTCTAATAGCCCAATCAACACTTTTAAGGTCATGTTGAGCCAGTCAGTTTACCCAACCACACATTTTCTGGGCAAGCTCATTCAGAAGCAGTTAACCAGTACAGCAGGCTTTCAAGTGACTCCTTGTGAAAAAGTAGGAGAAAAGTAGGAGCCTGAGATATCAAAAAGTAGGAGAAAAGTAGGAGAAAAGTAGGAATGTGATACAAAAAGTAGGAGCTAATGGAGAAGAACATACCTCCATATGTCTCATATTTTACCAGTTTTTCATTTTGGGCAGTTTTATTTGTGCATTGAGTATGTTTTTACATCAAAGTTAGCAGGCACCTGTAAAATGATACTGGCTAACCCATCTAGTACAGTTATTCATGACTGCAGCCTGAACATCCAATGCTTTTGTCAGGAGTTTGCCACTGGCATATATCTGTACCTAGATATTGACAACAAGACAGAGCCATAGTTGGTCATCTCAGTCATCACAGCATTGTTGCAATGAATTTCTGTCATGTAAAACAAGACAGGGCTCTAGTTGGTCACTTCAGTCATCACAGCATTGCTGCAATGAATTTCTGTTATGCTAAACAAGACAGAGCTCTAGTTGGTCACTTGAGTCATAACAGCATTGCTGCAATGAATGTCTTTCATGATAAACAAGACAAGAGCTTTAGTTGGTCACTTCAGTCATCACAGCATTGCTGCAATGAATGCATTTCATGATAAACAAGACAAGAGCTCTAGTTGGTCACTTCAGCCATCACAGCATTGCTGCAATGAATGCATTTCATGATAAACAAGACAAGAGCTCTAGTTGGTCACTTCAGTCATCACATCATTGCTGCATTGAATTTCTGTCATGCTAACCAAGACAGAGCTCAAGTTGGTCACCGCAGTCATCACATCATTGCTGCAATGATTTCTGTCATGCTAAACAAGACAGAGCTCTAGATGGTCAACTTAGTCATCACATCATTGCTGCAATGAAGTTTTGTCATGCTAAACAAGACAGAGCTCAAGTTGGTCACCGCAGTCATAACATCATTGCTGCATTGAATTTCTGTCATGCTAAACAAGACAGAGCTCAAGTTGGTCACTGCAGTCATCACATCATTGCTGCAATGATTTCTGTCATATTAACAAGACAAGGCTCTAGTTGGTCTCTTCTGTCATCACATCATTGCTGCAATGATTTCTGTCATGTCAACAAGACAAGGCTCTAGTTGGTCTCTTCTGTCATCACATCATTGCTGCAATGAATTGCTGTCATGCTAACTAAGACAGAGCTCTAGTTGGTCACTTCAGTCATCACAGCATTGCTGCAATGAATTTCTGTCATGCTAAACAAGACAGAGCTCTAGTTGGTCACTGCAGTCATCACAGCATTGCTGCAATGAATTTCTGTCATGCTTAACAAGACATGGCTCTAGTTGGTCAGTTCAGTCATCACAGCATTGCTGCAATGCATTTCTGTCATGCTAAACAAGAGAGCTCTGGTTGGTCACTCCAGTCATCACAGCATTGCTGCAATGAATTTCTGTCATGCTAAACAAGACAGAGCACTAGTTGGTCACTCCAATCATCACAGTATTGCTGCAATGAATTTCTGTCATGCTAAACAAGACAGAGCTCCAGTTGGTCACTTCAGTGATCACAACATTGCTGCAATGAATTTCTGTCATGCTGAACAAGACAGAGCACTAGTTGGTCACTCCAATCATCACAGCATTGCTGCAATTAATTTCTGTCATGCTCAAAGTCATAGCTCTAGTTGGTAACTCAGTTAAGGCACCACAGAAGTGCTACAATAAATTGCTGCCATGCTCAACAAGACAGAACCCTAGTGGGTAACTGCAGTTAAGGAATCACAGTACCGCTGCCGTGTATCCCTTCCATGCTCAAGACAGAACTCTAGTTGATCACTGCAGTAAAGACATTACAGCATTGCTGCAATTAATTTCTGTCTTGCTCAACAAGACTGAGCTCCAGTGGGTCTCTGTAGTTTAGTCATCAGAGCACTGCTGTAATGTATTTCTGTCATGCTCAACAAGGCATAGCTCTAGATGGTAACCACAGTTAAGGCATCACAGCATGGCTGCTACAATGAATTTCTATCAAGCTAAACAAGACAGAACTCTAGTTTGTCACTGCAGTTAAGGCATCAGAGCACTAAGGAAATTAATTTCTCTTGTGCTAAAATAAGAGATCTAGTTAATCACTGCTGTTAAGGTGTCAAAGCATTGCTGCAATAAATTCCTGCCACACTAAACAAGACAGAGCTCTAGTAAGGCATCAAAGACATGGTATCAAAGCATTGCTGCTATGAACTGCTGGTCAGTTAAGGCCTCAAAGCACTGTTGCAATGAATTCCTCACATGCTTACCAAAACATAGCTCTAGCTGATCACTGCTGTTAAGAAATCAAACCACTGCTGCTATGAACTCTGCCTTGCTAAACAAGACAGAGCTCTAGCTGGTTATTGCAGTTAAGGCATCACTGCACTGCTGAAGTGAATGTTTATCATCCTAAAAAGACGAGTTATAGTTGGTCACTGCAGTTAAGGCATCACTGGACTGCTGCAATGGATTTCTGTAATGCTAAACAAGACAGAACAGTTTGTCACAGCAGTTATGGCATCAAAGCATTGCTGTAGTGAATTTTCTACCCTTCTCAACAAGACAGAGCTCCAGTTGGTCACTTAGTTAAAACATCACTACACTACTGACTGCAAAAATTCTTGTCTTGTTCAACAAGACAAAACTGTAGATGGTTGTTGCAGTTTTGCTTTACATCAACATATTCCAATTTGTGGTACAGCTAAAAACAGCAGATGAATGTCGAGGATCATCAGTACATATGTCATGTAACAAGATGCATTCTACAAATAGTTTGAGATACGTGTTATACTTTTAAATGCTTAATTTATTTATTTATGTATTTATTTATTTATTTATTTGGGATCTTAGTTTTTGGACAAATCAAAAAAGTAGGAGAAGTAGGAGTTTTTCTGGAAAAAGTAGGAACAAAGTAGGAAGAGACCCAAAAAGTAGGAAAAGTAGGAAAAAGTAGGACTACTTGAAAGCCTGAGTACAGTGGACATTCTTTTGCCAGGAACTGACAACTGTCCTTGATGAGACTGACCACTGACAATATTTCTTGAGCTATCTCCATGAAAGAATGTTACTGGACCTGGGGCCAGTTGTTCAAAGCATCGTTAGCTTAACGAGCTCGTTAGTGGTCAAATTGTTAACTCTTCTAGCAAGTACAATATCTAAAATTTTGTTATTTTTGCTGAAAAAATGTGAGCAGCTTTTGCATCCGCAAAAGCTGCTCACATTTTTTCAGCAAAATTTTTAGCATATTTGCCATATTTAATGATCAAAATTTTAACGATACATTAACTAACGACGTCACTAGTTTTGAAAAACTGGCCCCAGGTGTGCATTTAACCTGTCACTTCTGAATCTCCAGTCGCATGGGCATCAGACTGAGCTACCTTGGCTGGTCGGTCAACCTGTACTGGGGTAATCTAGGTAAGTCAATAAACAAAAGTAGGACAAACCTTTGCTTCCTCCACTTTGATTGGTGTGTTTGCATTGGCCAACATGTTACCCACTGAATCAAATGCTGAAACAGAACAATCATTTCTTCAATGGTCAAATGGAATGGCAAACTGTCAAGAATTTTGTCATTTGAATACGAAAAATGTAGGTAACATTTATTCAAGTCTTGCCTAAAGATGTCTTTTCTGGTATTTTTTAACCCTTATCTTGCTGTTCATGACAACCCCTATCTTGGCAAACAGTGTAGATCCAGATCTGATGGCTTCTGAAGAAGCCATCTGATCAGGATCTACACTGTTTGGCATTCAGTTAATGAATTTGTAGCAATAAATTACATCAACTAATTTGATTGGTTGATAGACAGAAATGGGTGTGGTTTAAATGAATATTCAGCAAGATAAGGGTTAAAGGGAAACAACATTCAATGTTTTCTGTTTGTTTCCTGTGACCAAAACCTTTCTGAATCCCAAGATTTACTACTGTAAAAATCCTAAAATTTTGGACCCCTGAAAATTTTGCCGTAATCATTCTAAAATTTGAACCAGACACCTTGTGCAAGGAGAAATGATCCCAAGATACAAACCGAATAGCAAATAGTAGAGACCCAGATCAGATCAGGTTCTGCACTGTTTGTCCAGGCCTGTCTGTCTGAAACTTAGGATCATTACAGTATATGAAGTATTAAAATTATTCTTCTATCTCCAATTTTATCATCCTAATTCTTTTACACTTGGACCTCCTTGTTAAGACAAAATGACATGGCTAACAAGCATTTGACTTCAGATGAGTGAACAGCAAACAATTAGATCAGCATGTACATCCATGCAGTCTCGGCACATCCATGCAGTCTGATCAGTAATTGTTATGCACTACAGGCAAACTTCAATGGCTCAAACAACCTTGGACCATGAAAATTTGTTTGAAATAGGGGTAGTTTGAGTCACCGAGGGTTAATTGAAACATCAGCTGAACATAGCTCAAGATAAGATGCCTTTTTCATCTGAAAAGTACTGATATTTTTCTTATTTCTGCATGAAAACATATATTGTGGGTACTCGTTAGAAGCGCCTCTTATATGGGGCTTAATCCTAAAGCATCCCTAAAAGGTCATTATCTGTAGAGTTATAACTCAAGATAACTCGTTAAGGGACTCAAGAATGAGTTTGACTCAGCATTGGTTAATGATCCATTCATGTTTGAGCCACTGAAGTTTGACTGGCTGCTTATGGCTGCATGTGGACCAAAAGATTTTTCATGCTGAAAGGGTGTGCTGTCTTCAGACTGGGTGGGCACCCTTGCTGATTTGAGATTTTGCTGACAGAATATTAGTTAGCTTACATAAAATCGCTAAAATGATGCTCACATATACTATAATATAATTTCATGACAAGGGAATTACAGTAACATGACTACCTGCCAACGGCATCATAAACTGTTCAAATCTCTCCTCATCCTCCCCAAGGTCAACCATCAGCAACCGACCAAGGGCTGTATAGAATGTTGTACGACATCTCATGTCAGCCATAGGACTGTTACCAGAGTTAATACCAAGGAATGGAAAATGATCACTCTGAAAATGGACAAATGAGCCACATCACAAGAGAAAATGTTTTTTTGCCAACTATGAAAAACCAAGGTGCAGATGAGCCTGCATCAACAATCAGATCAGCACCTTAGTGTGTTCCCTGCATGGATAGCTAGTGTCTGGTTAGGCTGGTTAGTGTCTGAGCTGGTCACAAATCCCAGAAACAGGTTTTCTTGCACACCAGACAAGGAGATCCGTTATTTTACCCTGGGATAGAAATTTATGTTCTGCCCCTGGTGTTCTGACCCCAAATCGAATATAATCACGTGTTTGATAAATGCACTATGCACGGCGGCGTCATGTGTGACGTCACTAAACATTCCTGTTGTGTCATCACAAAATGGCGACGTCGGCAACCGAAGTGGCAGCAGCATTTAAAAATTCGCAATAGAAATGGAAGATATGCAAGAAAAAGAATCTTATATGGGTGTGAGGGGTGGACAGAAAAATCCGCCCCTCGGGATCACTGTCCGGCATCACTCGGCAAGCCTCGTGATGCCGGACAGTGACCCTCGGGACGGATTTTTCCATCCACCCCTCACACACATATAAGATTCTTATAATACCTCTAGTTCTTTTTGTATCTAAGCTTTAAAGATTCTTGCCAGTCTATGTAGCTGGTTAGGCTGGTTAGTGTCTGAGCTGGTCACAAATCCCAGAAACAGGTTTTCTTGCACACCAGACAAGTAAATCCATGATTTTACCCTGGGATAGAAATTTATGTTCTGACCCTGGTGTTCCGACCCCAAATCGAATATAATCGCGTGTTTGATAAATGCACTGATTGATTACAATCTCATGCGTGGCGGCGTCATGCGTGACGTCACTAAACATTCCTGTTGTGTCATCACAAAATGGCGAAAGTTGGCAACCGAAGTGACAGCAGCATTAAAAATTCGCAATAGAAATGGAAGGTATGCAAGAAAAAGAATCCTATATGGGTGTGAGGGGTGGATAGAAAAATCCGTCCTTCGGGATCACTGTCCGGACAGTGACCCTCGGGACGAATTTTTCCATCCACCCCTCACACCCATAAAAGATTCTTATAATCTTATGATGATCAAACCTGAGCTATTTCACACAATATACAAAATGTGCTCTAAGTTCACAAAAGCACCTACTCGGTACCTTGTTAGAAGGCATATTACTGCTTACAAGAAATAGACAAATCCAGCCAGTGTTCCTGACATATATTTATATACAGTCGAACTTCAATGGCTCGAACACCTTTGGGACCTCGAGAATCTGTTCGAGACAGGGGTAGTTTGAGCAACTGAGGTTACTGTCAGGAGGCATAACGAGATACTTTTAGACATCTTTTCGATGTTCTATAATGACAATGTATGCTGTCTGTATTCATTAGAATCGCCTCATCGAGGCGATTCTAATGAGTACACACAGCATACATTTGCAAGATAAAAGACTAAAATCTCCTTAATTATCCCCCACTATTTCATATGTAGAGGATTTCCCTAGGGGCTCAAGAATGGGTTCGACACATCCATGGTAAACGAGCCATCGAGGTTCGAGCCATCAAAGTTCTACTGCACATGTAATACAAGTCAGTGCTCAACAAAACCCACTGTAAGACCAGCAAAGACTAAGATCAGCATGTGCATCAAACCAGTCTGGCAGGTCTTTACCTGTTGCTCTGTACATTCAATCATTTAACTGTTCCAGCAAGCACAATATCTAATATAGTGATTTATTGCTGAAACATAGCCATCAGAAGAGATGGCAAATCTCTCGACCGAAAGCCAATATGGCATTCAGAAGTTTGTACAAATGCAGAGAGTGCACAAGAAAAAAAAACACAAACTAATCCTCAAGTATATTGCTATAAAGTAACTGAAAGCAAGACCTGCAAGAAATTGTATGTGTTATGGTTTTAGGGTTTAAATGCCCAAATGATACGAGGGTCGTTCAATATTTAACAGGCCTAACCCAATTACTGACCCGTGGCAAGTGCATGCTTTTCACATATTATACATCAATGCCTTATGGATGGTTACACAAAATTTTATCAGTCGCTCTGTGCAAGGTAAAATAACAAGGCATCTACCTTTTAAAGCCAATATCCCAAACCACATTTTATCATATGACGTCGCGTCTGAGAGTGTAATAACGCCATGTAATATTTTCGAAAATCCACTAGTGGATTAAATATGCAAATTAGCAAGATACATCCCGTAACATTACATGTACGACATCCTTAACGACGTCGCGTTTACTAATGGCGGAATAGTGACATTTTTATACAATAATCGTGAATGAAATGCGTTTGAAATGTCATATGATAAATAGAATCTTGCATTTGTTCTCATGCATTATTGAATTTATTAAATTCGTTGAAGAAAAGGGATAAAATGCTCGGCAAAGCCTCGCATTTTATCCCTTTTCCTCAACGAGTTTAATAAATTCAATAATACATGAGCACTCATGTAAGATCCTCTATAAAATGTATAATAAACTGTACCTTAATTAACCCTGAATGCCTTGCTATCTTGGGCTCTGTGAAACAGATCTACAAGTATTGAGCTATTGAAGCCCTTATCCTGCTTAACCAGAATATGCACAATCTTTTTTTAGTTAGCTTCTGAAGGAGCCATCCGATCAATATCTACTCTCTTTGACATTCAGTTTGAGGTTTCCATAAAACCCCCAAAAAATATGGACTCCTTGTGGACTGAAATTCTCCTAAAAATTTAACAAGTTTGTTTCATCATCCAGCAAAGGGTACAAAAGGTGCAGATGGGATGGCATACAGTGTAGATCCTGATCAGACTGCTCCTTCAGGAGCAGTCTGATCTGGGTCTGTACTGAATGCTTAGGCCTATCTGTCCCAATACTTAAGACATTATGGTAGAATAAATTCTGCCAAGTAATCTGATTGGTTGAAAGTCAAAAATGGGTGAGGCTAAATTAACTTATTCACGAGGACAAGAGGCAACTTACAGTGTGGTTATTGAGCATAAACTGTACAGCCTCCAACTTGACCAGTTTTCTAACACTACTGTACCCCACAGACAGATCACTAAGTAACTGTAAAGTCTTGGTAATAATCTGTTCACTCCGACCCCAAAACTTCAAATTGGTTATGCTGTAATAAGAAATCAGTACATGTGTAATTAAAGTGGAGTTCATACATCTTCAGGCAAGGTAACTCTGAAAAATTAAAAAAAAAAAAATGAAAATGTATGCTGTGTGTACTCATTAGAATCGCCTCATCGAGGCGATTCTAATGAGTGCACACAGTATACATTTGCAATGTAAAAGGCTAAAATCTCCTTAATTATCCCCCACTATTTTTTATGTAGAGGATTTCGCTAGGGGCTCAAGAATGGGTTCGACACATCCATGGTAAACGAGCCATCAGTGTTCGAGCCATCGAAGTTCTACTGTAGGCAGCTACAAAAGTATCCATTTTCTTGCTATTTTTCACTTGTCTTAGTTGGAAGATAATCATTAAAGGAGAAGATACACCTTCAGGAGAGGCAACTCTTTCAAAAGCATTTTTGTTTCCCTATTCAACAGGGGTCTACTCTGAAAGGGAAGAATTTGTTCCTGAGGAGCAAATTCTTGCCTTTAACAATTGTATACTAGTGGACACTTCCATCGGTATATGTTGGACACGTCCATTTGCCATACAAGGGATGTCAGGCCTACTTTTTAATTCATTTTTGAAGGAAAATTCTGTTAGAAAATAGTGCAGGCCCTGATCAGACACCGTGTTCTGCAGCGTCTGGTCAGGGCCTGTAGTGTTTGCCAAGGTACCCCTATAGGGGTTTCCCGCATGCAATAGGTCAAGAATAGTCCTGAATGGGCTCACGTTATAGGAAAACAAACAGAAGTCCTGAACATTGTCCCCCTTGTAAAAATTGATGGCGTAAAGTAATTCTAAGTTTGCTAGCTGTATCAACTCCCTATAATGTATCACACCTAAGCCTTTTGCACACACCATTTTGTAATTCTAAGCTTTTCCATAAATGCATGTATGAAAGTCCACCCCCCCCCCCCCCCCCCCCCCCACACACACACACACCTCAGAGGGACAGCGGCAGGATTACCCAGGAGAATTAAAACTCTAGTCTTAATTTCCTTCACAACAACAAAATAGTGAGTTGGAGTTATCCAAGCTGGTCCTCTGAATTTAGACATGCAACAAAACTTCAATTACTCGAACACCGATGGCTTGTTTATCATAGCTGAATCAAACTGGTTTTTCAGTCCATAGCTCCAGATAACAAAAATTTAGGGATAATTTAGGAAGATTTCACTTACTGTATCGGGAAACTGTACATACATGTACCTTAACCCTTATCCCGCTGAATAATTAATTTCTACCACACCCATTTCTGACTTTGAACCAATCAAATTACTTGATGTAATTTATTCCTACAAATTCACAAACTGAATGTCAAACAGTGAAGATCCTGATCAGATGGTCATCCGATCTGGATCTACACTGTTTACAAAAGTAGGGGTTGTCTTGAACAGTGGGATAAGGTTTAATCTTATAGAGTTAAATCTTGTGAAGTCACAAACCTGGTCAATAAAGAGTTACCTTCACAAATCTGGTCAATCAAGAGTTACCTATCTTTACTGATGCCATACTGCTGGTCAACAGAAAACAATAGGTATTTTCAGAATTTTAACCAGAGACTGAACTGTGAATTATTTCTATCAATTTAAACATCCGATCAACCATTTCTCAGTCAACCATTTCTTATAACATTTAATGTTTGTCACATTTTAAAGTGAAGCAATCTTACATAATTTGACATAGAGAATCTTACAAGACTGGTCATTTCAAATGAAATTTATGCAACAAGTCTTCGTCGAGTGTAAGATTCTGTTTATCATATGACCACTTTAAATTGGATTTTATCGCCTTTAAATTTGACATTTTTTCTCAGAAACATGCATGGCTGACATGGACGTCGTCATGATGTGACTTAATCTCACCGAAGTGTTATTACACGTGTGGTCATACACGTGTGGTTATCCACTGCTTATCAACGACGTCATATGATACTAGAGCGCGCAGTCGATGGCAAGCCATCGCAAATCCCCACGTTTTCTCCACAGTAGGTCAAAATTTGACCTTTTGACCCCTCCCCAGGGCCCCTGGGGGCGGGGACAAAAAAAAATGTGCTCTTGCGCAAGCCATTCATGTAAGCAACTCGCATACCAAATTTGGTTGAATTCCGGCTAACCGTTTAGGAGGAGATAGCCGGACAGACAGACGGACAGACAGACAGACGGACGGACGGAGGCGATAACAATATCCCCACTTTTCGTTGAAAAACGTGGGGATAAAAATGGGATTTGCCAGGTACTTGAATGAAATGGGTATTAATCTTGGTATCCAAATAAAATAACTAATAAATTATCAGATTGAATTTTAATATTTTCTTTTGTATGTGTCAGAATTTTAGTATGTTTGGTTACAAAATATGTATATTTTGGACTTTTAATAATTTCTCTCAATCACCAATAGTCTTTTAACTCTGCACTAATATAGATAACTCTCAATAAATACCTCTCCTGTGACATCACGGCACAAGCTCAAAAGAACATCAAAATGTTAACCCTTGTCCTGCTGATCCCGGATATATCTTATCTTTCAAACAATGAAGATCCAGATCAGATGGCTTCTGAAGAAGCCATCTGATCAGGATATACATTGTTTGTCATTCAGTTTATGAATTTCTTGCAATAATTTGCATCAAGTAATCTGATTGGTTGATAATCGGTAGTGGGCGTGGCATATATGAATATTCAGCAGGACAAGGGTTAAACCTAAATTACTATTATTATGCTTCCTGACCTGGCCCTAAGAATAATACTGCGTGACTAAAACTACCGCTACCTCAAATAAAGTTTCATTGTCCCAAAGGTGATGCTTGTTTGTTTGGAGTTGGGCAGCTGATTCAACACTAATTAGGTGATATTGAGCCGGTCAATTTACCACAGCACACTTTTTCTCGGGGGCTTATAAACAAGCAGTCTACCAGTACAAAGCAAATTCTTTCTCCAGAAACTGACAAGCGCCCTTCTTAAATCAGGGGAAGGAGTGAATGACGACACAAAAGATTTCATGATCTATCTCAAAATAAAAGAATTTAGCCGACCTGGCAGGTAATAACCTGCGACCTCTTCAAGCCAGTGAAGTCTGACTGTAGTTTCAGGACTCCCTTATTGTTTTCCCTCTACAAAAAGGGTCTATTAGTACAGTAATTGTTTGTTTGTTTGTATTGGAGTTTAACTGTCCAGTCAACATTATTTTAGATCATTTTTGAGCCAGTCAGTTTACCTATCCACACTTTTCCTGAGCAGGCTTATACCTAAGTGGTTAACCTGTACAGGGCACATACTTCGCCAGAAACTGACAACTGCCCTTGTTGAATCAGCAGAAGGAAGAGAATGGCCATACAAAAGATTTCATGTTCAATCTTCACGAAAGAATGTTGCCGACCCTGGCAGGTATCGAACCCATGTCGTCCTGATCACCAGTCAGACGCGCATCCAACTGAGCTACCGAGGTCGGCTGTTAGCAAAGTAATGCATTTGTTCCCAAAAAGCAAATGTCTTTGGCTTTAACTGTAGTTTATTCCTATTGGTAAGGGAGACCTTGGAGGTACCGATCTGGGTTTGCATGTCACACATTCTCTCATGATGGTTAACATTTCTTCAAAGTAATTTCAAAATCCATCCAGAAATAATTAAGTTATTGCCTGCGTTTAAGTTTCGGACCCTTTTTTTGACCTTTGACCTCTAAGTATGACCTTGACCTTGGAGGTACGGACCTCGGTTTTGCATGTGACATATCGTCTCATGATGGTTAACATTTCTACAAAGTAAATTCAAAATCAATCCAGAAATAAAACAGTTATTGACTGCATTTAAGTTTCAGACCCTTTTTTGACCTTTGACCTCTAAGTATGACCTTGACCTTGGAGGTACAGACCTGGGTTTTGCATGTGACACGTCGTCTCATGATGGTTAACATTTCTACCGAGTAATTTTAAAATTCATCAAGAAATAAGGAAGTTATTGACCGCGTTTAAGTTTCGGACGCACAGATGCAGGAACAGGGGCAACGCTATATGCCCTTTCCACCATTCTTTGAATGGGGGGGGGGGGGGGGGCGCATAAAAAGGCCGAACTTTAGGCAACAGTGTAGGCCCTGATCAGACGCAGCATTTTGCGGCGTCTGATCTTGGCCTGTACTGTTTGCCAGGGTACCAGTTTTGGGCTTTCCTGTGCAAAATGACGGCCCCCGCCCATCTGGGCTTGAAGAAATAGATTGGGCTGCACGATGCTTCCAAGCAGAGATAAAACCAACCACACACGAGTAATGGTAAACCACTTAGAGGTTCTAAGCATGCCCAGAAAAAGTGATGTGAGTTGGACTGTCCATGCATATAAACTCTATTGGTTTAATTGGATAGCAGGGCTTGAGAAGTCATTTCATCTCAGTGTCAGGTAAAAGTCCCACAAAACTGGAAGCAACATCTCCAAAATAACCTATACAGTGTTGATGGGGACGTTAAACCACAAATCAAACAAAAACAAAACTGTACAAAATGGGTTAACCACTGAATTTTGATACCGATATCAATTATTTCTTTGGGGCAGATTTATATGTAAATGATGATATCAACATTCACATGGCTTATTGTTAACATAATCTATGGTTGCATTTTTTGTTCAGTTTTAAGTCATTCTCTCGGAAAAAAAGAAAAAAAGAGAGTAAAATTCACTTACATTTTGCCTATGAACACACTTAAAACCATAGATTCGTCGTTGAGACCCAATACCTCAGACAATCTTCTATACACCTACAAAATTAAGCAAACAGCTAATTTCATTGTAAGTCACCATTGAATATACATGAGTAGGTGCTTCTGATCGTCTTCGCTGTAGGTATGAGCCTGCTTTACCCTCTGTGCTATCCGAAGAACAACCCAAGACTGGTTAGACTGGCTTGATGTACATATTGATCTGTGTCTTGGCTGTCATACTCTGGTTTATTAACCCTTATCTTGCTGTTCACGACAACCCCTATCTTTGCAAACAGTGTAGATCCAGATCAGATGGCTTCTTCAGAAGCCATCTGATCAGGATCTACACTGTTTGGCATTCAGTTTATGGATTTGTAGCAATAACTTCAATCAAGTTATTTGATTGGTTGATAGACAGAAATGGGTGTGGCTTAAATGAATATTCAGCAAGAGAAGGGTAAAACACCCCAACCTCTTTATAACACTATTGTTGGGGTCCAAAGCAGAAACAGGGCTGCAAAATTCCACTCGTCCGCTCGCTATGACGAGTGAAAAAATTTGGATGAGTCAATATTTTGGCTAGTCCCAATGTAATTAACAAAATTCTACATGCCCTTTGTCATGCAGGACAGCCCTGAGAAACCATGTTAGTTAAACAACCGGGTTATATCCAAATAAAAATATGCACCTTATAGAGAGAATCCATTTTTGAACTGTGTTCTATCCAATCAATGTTGTAATTAATCATCTTAACCCTTGTTCTGCTGAGCCCTGATATGCATTATTTTTCAAACAATGTAGTTCCAGACCAGATGGCTTCTGAAGAAGCCATCTGATCAGGATCTACATTGTTTGTCATTCAGATTGTGAATTTGTTGCAATAATTTGCATCAAGTAATCTGATTGGTTGATAATCAGTAATGGGTGTGGCAGATTAAAATATTCAGCAGAACAAGGGTTAAAATTAACACTGATATAAAGA
The DNA here is from genome assembly GCA_963580285.1 of Lucinisca nassula. Taxonomy (NCBI): domain Eukaryota; kingdom Metazoa; phylum Mollusca; class Bivalvia; order Lucinida; family Lucinidae; genus Lucinisca; species Lucinisca nassula. The sequence continues at coordinate 185,486,809 of OY757010.1, forward strand.
GGTGGTATATTCAATACCGTAATACTGCTTACATTCAAATATTATAATGAGCTAAGGCATGACAAAATCCACAAGGAAACCAGTAAAAGAGATCAGCCTGCACTTCCACAGAGCCTGATCAGTCTTCACTGAAAATACAAACCTTTTACAACAGCCTCCAGGTTATCCAAATTGGGGATACACAACATCTCTTGCCATACTGGCTGTATATGTAGGCTAATTTTGAATATAATGTTATTAATCAAATAATTTCGTATTGGCCCAGTTACAGGTCCGAGGTCTGCTGTATTGGCACGAGGCCGAGGCCATTACAGCTGACCGAGGACCTGTAACTGGGACAACACGAAATTAATTGATTAATGACAATTTTTTTAATTGACACAATTAAAAACATGATTTATGATTTTTGAATATTGGTTGACCTTGTGTAATATAGGATAATCAATTAATAATGCATCTTATTCTAGGTTTTGTCTTGTGCTGGCTTAGATGTAGTACACCCAAACTCCTTATAACGTTGAGTGAGTACGGTCATCGATCAGACTATGGTAGAGGAAGTCAAACTGACAATGTTCTTTCACGGGTGTGATTGAACAACCTCTGGTAAATCTTTGGTAAACAAACATGGCAGCCCCCATGATTGTCATGATTTGAATTTTGGGACGAGGAAGATCGCCATTTTGAACACTGCAGAAATAGCGGTGCCGATTCTTTCACATGCTTTAACAACACTTAAAATGTGTATTTTCCCTTGAGCCAACAGATTTTCTTACTTTTCGCCACCATCTTGTACATTATTTACCAGAGAAACCAATGCTTAATCTGGTTGGACCAGAGTGACGTCACCACTTTCCCGCCATGGAACCAGAGGTTGTTCGATCAAAGTTCCACTAACCACGGTTGGTGAACGAACTGCGTCGTTGCTTCCAATTTGCTGAACTTTTTTGTATTGTATTGAATGACAGTATAAACAGGGTTGACTGCAGTTATGTGCACTACTTTTCATCACACACTATAGTCTCCAGCATATGATGAGACTCGAGTTGTAAATTATATTACATCCACTACTTACAAGATGCTACCAAGAAACCATATTATCATATGACGTCGCATCTGAGAATATAACAATGCCATGTAATAAATTTGATAATCCACTAGTGGATTAAATATGCAAATTAGCTAGATATGCCCCGTAACGTTACATGTACGACGTCCTTAACAATGTTGTGTTTACTAATGGCGGAATATTGACATTTTTTGTTAAACAATCGTGAATAAAATGCATTTTAAATGTCATATGATAAATAGGATCTTGCATTCGTGCTCATGTATTATTAAATTGATTAAACTTGAAGAAAAGGGATAAAATTCCTGGCAAAGCCCCACATTTTATCCCTTTTCCTCAACTCGTTTAATAAATTCAATAATACATGAACACTCTAACTTCGGAATGCTGATTATTTTACTATGCTACACTCCTCCCCGGTTTTCAGCCGTATGTGTTGCATGATTTTAATTTTTACCATGGATTCTGAAACAGAATGGAAAACATTATAGATACTGATCAGTTGGCTTCCAAGAAGCCAAAGCCAGCTGATCTGGAGCTATACTGTTTTCAAAAATGATATACCCGAGTTCATATGATGAAGGGTACACATATTTCTGTGTTATAACTAACAATTTCTCCCCGCATTTTTTCTTGATTTCAAGCAACCTCACCTTTGAAGATTTCTGGACTTGGTCCCCAACATAGATTTTTCTAAATTGTTCAAAGAAGCTAAGTATTGCCAGATCTAACTTCTCACAACCTCCCTGTGGCAGCCTAGAGTCTGTCAAGTTCATTAATTGTAATACCCTGAAATTCAAGATGAGAGATGCATATAGGTAACTTTTTAACAAACATTAAATTATGGCTTGCAAAGGCTCAGACCAGTGTTTGTTTTCTCCAATTCTGAACTTCTTAAGGTCCATATATGCATACAATTTTTGTTTGGTTTTGGTTTTATGGCTCTATACCCCTGATCTTCCAAACATCATAGTTACCTTTCTAACAGCTGTCTAAAGACTGAGGAAACTAGAAATGTTTTAGAAGAGAACTATGCCCCCACCAAAAATATGGCTAAAAAATATGTGACCTTGAAAATGAGGATGAGGTTAACAAAGTAGGATCAAGTTTTTATGTTGCCATGGTATACAGTACCATTTTTGGCTGCAGACAAGCAGTTGAACAATCTTTGAACCTGTGTGACCTTGAAAAGTAGGCTAAAATCTGATCAAGACTTTTGCATGTACACCAGATTTGGCCAAAATTCATCCAAAATCAGTTCAGGAGATAGAGTGTAGACAGAGCAAAGTTTATGTTACCTTGAAAATAGGTCAAGGTAACTAAAATTGAATCAAGAGCTTTCTAAATCATAAGACCAAAGACCTGAAATAATGGGATAATAATGCCAATGATTGAAGTGAGACAGGAAATAAAGGACTAACTGAAGCTTACTGGAACTTGATTTTATCTTAGGCCAAAACAAAATATATGTGTGGTTCCGGTTACCCGACCGTGCCTAGCTTTTTCCCGCCGACCCTAATTATTTTTTCTATCATGAATATTCCAAACATTTTATGTGCAAAAACGGTCTTTCAATTTTTCATGGTTAAAGTATTTAAGTACATATTCATTTAAAAGCGCTTTCATTAAAGGACAATCTGGTCGTATTTACGCATGAAAATGGTGTGCGTCTGCCAAAAAAAAACAACATCAAAAACATCCGTGTTTGTCTCTAAATAACTGAGCCAAATAAAAATGCATATCGTAAGCATCGCTATTTAAAAGCTGTTTTTTATCAACTGCCGCGAGCTGTCAGTTAACGGTAAGTGGCCTGTGCTAATCAATAACAATTAGCCAGTTACAGTTCAAATGGGTCAGGGATATGGCATGTGGCTACTTCTGAAGAAGCCGACGCTTTGAAGTAACCCATAATTATAATCCAAAATCTCCAGTACTTAGCACATTCATGACCGTTCATGCAAGCCAAAAGAACCACCACCGGAAACAAAATAAATAAGAAAAAAATACTACCAGAGGGTAAAACGTCTGTTGTCTCCTGTGATCAACACGTATTTTCCGTGGACCGGTAAGAGAGGCAAAATTAGGAAGCGGTCGGAACCCATAAATTTTTAATGCAATTCGTTTTCGGAAGTGCAAGATGCATAAAACCCAAGTCTCGGACGCATAAAAAAGGACAATGGCGCACATTTCTTGCGGTATGCAGACCGTGACGATATTATCCCTCTCAATAATCAGATTACTTTTGTGACAATAAAAATTATCCAAATCATGTTTTACCACCTGTAGCGATAATCAGACAAGTGTGCACACTTCAACAAACATAAATAATGCAGACAGCTTGTGTAAATCTCTCATGTATTTTCACTATCTCACTGAACAGAAAGCTAAGCCTCCACAGATGCGCAGGATGATCGTAGTCTTAGCTGGTCACGCATATATAGTTTTGTCATGTCGCGCTTAATTTCCCGCCGTCATTTTGAACGTGCACTTGTTGCAGTCTGAAAATTTCCCACGTTTTTCAATAACATGTCATCGTTAGTTTGCACACACGGTCTTCGCATCCAATTTTTGGAAAACATGACAGTAAACTGTGCGACAGGTGAAGTCACAGATCAGCCTGCGCAGTCTTACCAGTCTTTGCTCTTTGTTCAAACCTGTTGTAGTATGGCTTCTGGGATATGCAGAGAACAGCAAACGAAGAGCTCGATGTACAGGCTGATCTTACGTTAAAAGAAATTTTTTTGTGAGTGCAGGAAGCAGTTTAACCTGTTGTAATATATGTCTGACAAAGACGGTAGTTAATGAGCTAGGATGTCATATGGTGGTGACATCAGAAATGCATTCCGAGAAATGCACTGAATGCGTATGCGTGCACAGAAAAGACTAAGATCAGCTGGAAATTCTGCACAGTCTGATCTGAGTTTATTGTTCACAAGGTTTCATTTCTCGGAAAGTTACGACACTCGCCGATCAGACTGGCCGATTATGCACATGATAACACTGGTCAGCTAACCTTTCACACCTAATCATTTAATTGGTATCACTTACATGTACACTGGTCATCAAATCTTAAAGTGAGATAATTTGGATCAATAAACAGCGGGATTAGCGGTAAATTATCAAACAGGCAACAATCTATTGCTAAAAAAAAGTGTCTAAATATCCATTCTTTAAACAGGTATGACGTCATTTGATTTGAGGTTTAACGTTCCCATCAACACTGCAAAGGTCATTTTGGAGACCTTGCTTCCAATGCTGTAGGACTTTTACCCGACATTGAGATGAACAGACTCAATAAAACCGAGTCTGCTATTTTCGTTTATTTGGTGTATTCTTTGCTTCCGGAGGATCTAACTATTCAGAACTTATTTACCCCCGCTCACCCCTGCATGCCCCCTAGTTAAAGGGGAAAGCAGACTTAACTGGGGATATATTTTTTCCCAATCTCTGCTCCAGAACATACATGTACATTGTGGTTTCTTATTACAACCACCTCAATGGCATGGTTCTATTGAGTTTCCACACTGTACAAGTTTGAATTGAAGTCATGAAAGAGGCAGTTAGGGAAACATGCAACTATGATGTAGTGACGTGTGTAGAAATGTTGTTTATGTTTTTTGTGCAATCAAGATCAGGAACTTAACTTTTCAAAATGAAGGATTTTGGACTCCTGTTTTCAGAATCATTGTGAGATCTATCTATCTATCTATCTATCTATCTATCTATCTATCTATCTATCTATCTATCTATCTATCTATCTATCATGTTCAGCTTTAAGACCAAGTAAGAGAGATACAAATGGCACAAGGACTACGATTTGAAAAGTCTATAAAATAGTTTCTGCCGGTGCTAGTTGCTTAATGTTTAATTTGCAGCATTAAGCCGTTATAAGAAACTTTCTGATATCCGTTTACTCTGTCATTTCATCTTGATCTTTTGAACGTTTTAAATTTATCTTCAATGTATATATGGTACAATAACAGTTACAACACTATTCAAGATAAAGCAACCTTCACTAGAACAGCAAGTCCCAAAGGCTGACCTTTTGTAAAAGGCAAACACATACACAGGATGTCCAATCAAAATACTTTGTTTTGACTGAAGAACACCCTTATTTTTGTAATAATCAGGACAATATGGATGAAAACTAAGCATTATTTATTATACTTTTATTTGTTTACAATGTTTTCAAGTACAATTATACAACAAAATCAAAACAATATAACAAAAGTGCAATGTGTAGCATAGTAAAGAAGGTGAGAAAAAAAATAAAAATAAAAAATAAAATAATTTTCCTACCTACCTACCCTATTTTTGAAAACCATGTAATAGGAACCACACATATAGTTTGTTTTGGCCTTAGTAACAGATTCCCACTCCTAGGCCCAGTTGGTCAAAGCATTGTTAGCTTAACAAGCTTGTAAGTGGCAAACTGTTGACTGTTCTAGCAAGTACAATATCTAATACTCTGGTATTTTGTTGGAAAATTGCATTTGCAAAGGCTACTCACATTTTTCGAGCAAAAATATCTTTTTTCAGTAAAAATATCAGTAAATATGCCATAAATAATGATCAAAGTTTTAATGATATGTCAACTAACAATGTTGGTAGTTTTGAACAACTGGTCCCTGATATTTCTTAATGTTATTGTCAATTATATCCCAGGTTATGAGGAACTCTGAGGTGACAGCATGAGACACCACACAAGAAAAGGGCACTCAGCCATTTCCAATTAACAGTTAAATTCAGCTATTGAGACCACCTAAAATTAAGATAAAATCTGATTTTAAAAACTTACTCAGAAGGTTTCAGTTATTCTTTCTTTGTGTTTCCTACACCTGGAGACTCCTAGCTAGAGACCACTTTTGAGAATGTTCAAAAATGGTCTAAAATGGTCTTGAAGACCAATTTTGAACAGTTCAAAAGGTGGTCTTCATATAGAGACCACCTTAAGGACTGACATAAAATGGTCTTAAAGACCACTTTTGAACAGTCCTAAAGGTGGTCTTAATATAGTAATTTTACTGTAAGTTCTACAACTGCCCATGTGCAGCCAACTAAAAGGATCTCTTGCATGAAGTTACCCCCAAGCTCTGCTATGCGCAGGCTTATCTGACCCTATGCTTGTTACCTATGCAGTACGTTTTTCTCATTGGCTGGCTCAGCAATGAGCTCTCATAACTCCAGATAAGGTGCATTTAAAATCGGAAAAGTAGTGATATTTTTTCTTATTTCAGAAAGAAATATGTGGTGTGGTACTCATTAGAAGCACCTCAGCGAGGCGTTTCTAATGAGTACCCACAACATATGTTTTTATGCAGAAATAAGAACAAGAATTCCGCCGAAGGCTATGTCGCGCCTGTGAGGGGGCAAAGTCACCGAACCAAGAAATCTAGGGCAAGGTCAAATATTTAAGCTTTCATAATAGTTGCCATTCCTAGATGCAAGCTTGTACCAAATATCATTAATGAAGCTCTAATAGTTCTTGAGAAATAAACTTGACCATTTGGGTGAACGCTAGGGTGGTCGCAATATTTTACAAAGTCAGTGAACCATGAAATGTAGGTCAAGGTCAAATATGGATGCCTGCACTTAAATTGCCATCCACACATATAAGTTTGTACCAAATATCATTAATGAAGCTCTTATAGTTCTTGAGAAATAAACTTGACCATTTGGGTGAACGCTAGGGTGGTCGCAATATTTTACAAAGTCAGTGAGCCATGAAAGGTAGGTCAAGGTCAAATATGGATGCTTGCATTTAAGTTGCCATCCACAGGTACAAGTTTGTACCAAGTATCATTAATGAAGCTCTTGTAGTTCTTGAGAAATAAACTTGAACCTTTGGGTGAACGCTAGGGTGGTCGCAAATGTTGACACATTGACAAACGGACAGATGGAAAACCGGGCGCCTGTATCCCGCCATGCTAATAGCAGGCGCGACAAAAATGATATGTTGATACCCCCTCTTATCTGGGGCCATGAGTGACTCAGCAAATGTAAGAATGGCTATATTTACCTGCATACCAGCTCACCATCCATTGCATCATGTTCATCAGTACTGGCAAATGAGACACGCCCCCCTATCACAGATCCTATTATATACACTAACCATGACAAGCGACCTGAAATGAGAAAGGCAATGCACTAATATGCACTGTAACAGAACAGCCAAGTCAATGAACTCAAGCATGCAGGTCCAGACACATTCTTTCATGGGACTGAACGGAACAATGTTATAAAAGCATCACAGACACTGCATGATACTCCATCACTGTAGGCCAATACAAAAATTTTTCAGATATTTCTAGTGCAGATAATCACAGAAATGGAACAGCCAGAAATTTAGAGATTTCATACAATCTACTATAGTGGAATTCAAGCTAGATTATTCCAACTGCTACAGACAAAAAATATTTCTCAGATACATCAAGGGCAGATAACAGGAAGAAGAAAGCCAAAATAGCAGTCCTTAACATATAGTAGTCTATAGTCAATACAACTGTATATTAAACAAATACAGGCCAATTCTTTTTTTCAGCCACATTAGTAGTAGATAACTCGCAAGTGGAATATCAAGAGTAGCAGTCCACTGCCACAATAATGACAGTTTGCCAAAAACCATCTATACATATATCAAGGGCAAATAAGTCAAGAACCAAAATGGCCAGAGTAGCAGGCCTTGGCCAAAAATATGCTTCTTTTAGTGTTCTATACATCTATAAATTTTCATAAATTATGCTTCAGTTTCCATCAAATACCAACCTCATCTGTTTGTTTGATTGAAGGTTGTCTGTATAGGTCATTTTGGAGACGTTGCTTCCAGTTTTGTGGGACTTTTACCCGACAATGAGATGAAATGACATCTCAAGCCCTGTTGCCCAATGAAACCAATAGCATTTATAAGCATGGATGGTTCGACTCGCACCGGTTTGCCTGGGCAGGCTTAGATCCTCTAAGCGGTTTACCAGTACTTGTGTGCGGTTGCATTCAGCTCTGCATGGAAGCATCATGCAGTCCAGCTATTTCTTCAAGCAACGATGGACTAGGGCCGACCAACCTTATCTGCTGCTATGAAAAGTTGTAGGTATGGCTGTTAGAAAGGTGATTCTGATGTATACACACAGCATATCTCTTTATAGACTACCTCTAAATTGTTCCAGACATTCAAACATATTTATAAGATTTGTAAATTACCTTCTTGAACGGTCATCTCTGCACCCTGTGTTCCTGAAGAGACTAGTTCCTGATATCGCTGTGCTGACTCGTCAAATAACCTCACCAACAGAGCACAAGTCTTGTCGTACTCACACCGACCTATCGTTGACAACTGCTCTAACTGTTGGGATATAAGAGCATTATCTTCTAAAGGGTCCTCTAAACCATCCCTGAAACAAAAATATGTACTTGAGAATAGATGAGCTCTAGCAATAAACTGTTGAAAAATGTATCCTAGTTTGGCGGTAAGTTATTAAGTCGACCAAATCACGAGCACATTACATGAGTCAGAGAGATTTGTCCAATTACAACTGACTAGAGCTCTATTACTAAGAGCTGATCCATTTCGATTCTAATATGTATACCAAAAGTTGACAAAATTTTGCTGTTTCCTCCAAATTCGCCCAACCTTTTGCCATTTTTAGAAGAAACCCACCATAAACAATTGACTGTAACACATGCATGTAGGTCGTTTTGTAAAGTTTTGATGCTAGAGAATGACATTACACCATCTAACGTCAAATTATCTATGAGTGACGTCATAAAACAGTGGCTTTTCTTGTCACCCTCTTTGCCCAGTGATTTGTTTCAGAATAACAAAGATTTAGGGATAACTAAGATTTTAATCAAGGCGATTCTAATGAGCAGACAAAACAAACTATTGATCTAAGTTATCTCTACATTATCCTCATCATACTAGCATTATTATCCCCCCCCACCGACATGATGGCATTATCAATCCCTCATCATGCCCCCACCACCCCAACATGATGGCAGTATCAACACCCTTATCATGGCCCCCAACATTATGGCATTATCAACCACTTCATCATGCCCGTTGACATGGTGGCATTATCAACCCCCTCATAATAATGCCCTGATATGATATGATGGCATTATCAACCCCATCATCATGCGCCCCCCCCCCCCCCCATATGATGGCATTATCAACATCTCATCATGCCCATGACATAATGGCATTATCAATCACTCAAGTCCCCCAGCAGACATGATGGCATTATCAACCCCCTCATCATGCCCCCAGACATGATGGCATTATTATACCCCTCATGATGCCCCCATACATGATGGTCTTATCAACACCTTATCATGCCCCTGACATGATGGCTTTATCAATCCCTTCAATATGCTCCCCCTGACATGATGGCATTATCAGCCCATCAAGCCAGATTATAAAGTTGGCTATTTCTACAAACTGGCTATTCTGAATGAGCATAATTATAATTATAATAGCCACTTACCGTACTATAACATGTACAGACTCTAGCCGTGAGGTGATGTAAGCTTGTGTGACTTCTGGTGTATAAGTTTCTAGCAGGTGGGGTTCTGAAGCTTTCACATATGGCACTGATGCCACCATTCTCTGCCACAGACTCAACAAGTAATGAACGCTGTTTGGTGCAAACTGCCACATCTGAAATCAAAGCACTGACAGCACTGGTGGGTCTATTGTCACCATGTTTAGGCTGGAAAAAATGTCCTGAATGAGGACTTGCGATGGTTTTGTTTAACCCTTATCTTGCTGAATATTCATTTAAGCCACACCCATTTCTGTCTATCAACCAATCAAATTACTTTATGTAATTTATTGCTACAAATTCATAAACTAAATGCCAAACAGTGTAGATCCTGATCAGATGGCTTCTTCAGAAGCCATCTGATCTGGATCTACACTGTTTCAAAAGATAGGGGTTGTCGTGAACAGCATGATAAGAGTTAATCCTTAACTTCTTGTTCTGTAAGTAAACCCTGTAGACCCTGGTCAGAATGCAGCGTCTGATCTGGGTCTACAATGTTTGCTCAGCCCAACCCATGATTCCAGTCCAGATAAAATAGATAAACCTATTGCGCAAGATGCTGACCTCAGAGCAAGCGTTCATGACAGCCCTTCATATTTAAGTATTTTTCAAACCTGTGCGATCCCTGTTAATAGAGCTCTTATAGTTCTTGAGAACTGGACTATTAAATTAGGGTGAACGCTAGGTGCCGCGTGGAGTCCATTTAGGCTCCCCAGTGGAGTTCGTTTCCGCTGGCCATTCCAAGGCGGTTCTTCTGACGCGGTTTGTTTTTGTTGTGGTTTGTCTTTGGGTGTTTGTGTTGCTTATATTGTTTTGTTTTGGACAGCCTATTGGCCATTTTGTGGGAAAGTAACTGTCCTTTTAGCTTTCCGCTATTGATGTTTCCATTAGGGTCTATTGTTTCATTTTTGTGTTTCTTTCCCTTTGGTGTCTTTGATGGGAGCTGTGGGTTAATTGTATCGATTCCTGATCATTGCCTCCACTTCTTCTTTGACTACAAGTCAGTGAACAATGAAATGTAGGTCAAGGTCATACACAGATGCTTGCATTTATGTTGCCATCCTTAGATTGTACCAAATATCATTAATGAAGCTCTTATACGGTGTAATTCTTGAGAAAGGGACTCTTAGATCAGAGTAAACACAAAGTCGGTGCACCATGCAATGTTGGTCAAGGTCAAATATGGATGCTTGCATTGACGTTGCAATCCAACGATGCAAGTTTGTAGCATTAATGAAGCTCTAGAAGATCTTGAGAAATGGGCCTCTACATTAGGTGAACTCCAGAGTGGACACAAATGTTGTTGAACAGACAAACGAATGGATGAACAAGAGTTGTCAGAAGACAACATAGCTTGCCTTTGGGGGCCTAAGATGGATGAGGGCAAGTTATCAAAATTTTTTCTTCTGTAAAAAAGCCCAACAGACTGCAGCAAATGAAAGAGAACCAAAAAGTACCCGTAATCATCCTGTTTTCAAGCCTTTCCACTGTAAAAAAAAGATGAAAAAGAAATCTATATAAAATAAAAACAAGAGGCCCATGGGCCACTATGCTCACCAGAGCTCAGGTGGGCACTGCCCAACGGCAGCCATGTATTTTAACATGATATCATTTTAATCTACCAAATGAACTCCCATGTCCAAATGAGCACCCATGTGGACTCAGTATCTGTAACATTAGGCCTTTTATGAAGTAGAGGGGGTGGGGCATGGACCCAATGGAGCCCTGGTTGGTATCACTAAATGCATCTTAGCATAAGGAACAATGGTTTAGCAGTGGGGATCTGTAAGGCCTCTTAAGTGGTAGAGGGGTTGGGGCATGCCCTGTTGATCCCAGGAAAACCCAAGATTGTTGTCCCTAAATGTGTCTTATCATAAGGACCAAGTATATATATGGTATAGGGGTTGGAATCTGAATGGTTTCTGAAATTTGAGGCCCTTTTATGAAGTGGAAAGGATAGGAATGGCCCTGTGGACCCCCCCCCCCCCACCTACACTAGGTGTGCTAATAATAAGGAACAGGAACATATATGATTATGGGGTGGGAATTTGAATGGCTTCTGAAATATAAAGCTTTTTATGATGTGGAAGGGCGGGGCACATTGCCTCAGCACAAAGAGACCCCCAGGTTGGTGTGATTGAGTGAGTCTTATCATAAGGAACAAGTATATGGTTTAGGGGTGGGGATCTGAACTATTTCTGAGATATATGGCTTTTAATGAAGTAAAGCCATGGGGTGGGGCTAAGAACAGTTTATGAGATATAAGGCCTTTTGTGAAGTGGAGGGGTGGGGCAAGGCCCCAGGAGACTCCCAGGTTGGTTTCAATGAGTATATCTTATCATAAGAAACAAGAATATATATGGTTTAGGGGGTAGCCATCTGTAGGGTTTCCGCGATAGTGTGAGATTATGAAATGGAGAAGGTGGGGAATGGCCCCAGCACATCCCTGGTGACCCCCAGGTGGGTATCACTGAATGCGTCTTATCATAATGAACAAGAATATATATGGTTTAGGGGTGAGGATCTAAACGGTTTCTGAGATATATGGCCTTTTGTGAAGTGAAGGGGTGGGGCAAGGCCCCGGTCGATCCCTGAGGACCCCCAAGTTGGTGTCAATGAATGTGTCTTATCATAAGGATCAAGAATATATATGGTTTAGGGGCGGGGATCTGTAAGGTTTCTGAGATATTGGGCCTTTTATGAAATGGAGGGGGTGGGGCATGGCCCCGGCGCATCCCGGGGACTCCCAGGTTGATGTCACTGAATGGGTCTTATCATAAGGAACAAGAATATATATGGTTTAGGGGTGGGGATCTGAATGGTTTCCAAGATATTGGGCCTTTTATTAAGTGGAGGGGGTGAGGCATGGCCTCGGCGCATCCCTGAGGACCCCTAGGTTGGTGTCACTGAATGCATCTTATCAATAGGAACAAGAATATATATGGTTTAGGGGTCGGGATCTGAATGGTTTCTGTGATATATGGCCTTTTATGAAGTGGAGGGGGTGGGGCATGGCCCCGGCACAACCTGGGGGACCTTCAGGTTGGCATAAAAGCATAAGGCTGAGAGAAGTTTACTCAAGAAACATTTCTATAAAAGTTTTGTCAAAATATCTGCAATGATTTGGCAGTAAATGCCATTTTTCAATTTTCCCCATTATAAGTCTATGGAAACTCTAAGTTGCCATAGCAGCCAAACTAATGAGCCGATTTTCATAAAAAAAACACAAACTTTCAATCCTCCAGGCCAAGGATGCTACAGATAAAATTTGGGCTGAATCGGTCCAGTGGCTTCAGAGAAGAAGATGTTTGAAAGTGTTGACGTCAGACGACGACAGACGACGACGACGCCGGACAACTGCCTATCCTATAAGCTCCCCCGGAGCCTTCGGCTCTGGTGAGCTAAAAATTCTACAAACTTCCAAGTAATAACAAGGCATCACAGACGATACAAATCCCCTCGTGCAAAACAAATTAAAGAAAGCCTAGCCTAGCATTTGTGTAAAATTACATTATATCCATCAATAAATGTAGGTACTCAGAAGTGATGACAAAGTTTTTCTAAAAATTGCCACAGTGACATTGACTTTGAGCCCCAGGCCCTGAAAGTTGAACTGACTCGAGATATTATCAAGATTATCATACCCAACATTTGTATGAAGTTATCTTAAAATCCATCAATAAATGTGGACACTAGAGCAATGATCAAGTTTTTCTAAAAAATAGCCACAGTGACCTTGACCTTCAGCCCCTGACCCGGAAACTCAAAGTCACTCAAGATATCATCATACCAAACATTTGTGTCAAGTTATATTAAAATCCATCAATAAATGAAGGTGCAAGAGCGATGACAAAGTTTTTCTAAAAAATAGTCACAGTGACCTTGACCTACAGCCCCAGACCCTGAAAGTCGATCTCACTCGAGATATCATCATACCCAACATATGTGTAAAGTTATATCAAAATCCATCCATAAATGTAGGCACTAGAGCGATCACAAAGTTTTTTCGAAAAATAGCCACAGTGACCTTGACCTTCAGCCCCTGACCCTGAAAGTCGAACTCGCTTGAGATATCATCGTACCCAACCTTTGTGTAAAGTTGTATTAAAATCCATCCATAAATGTAGGCACTAGAGTGATCACAATGTTTTTTCTAAAAATAGCCACAGTGACCTTGACCTTCAGCCTCGGAACCTGAAAGTCAAAGTCACTCGAGATCATACCCAATATTTGTGTGAAGTTATATTAAAATCCATCCATAAATAAAGGCGCAAGAGCGATGAAAAAGATTTTCTAAAAAAAGCCACAGTGACCTTGACCTTTAGCCCCAGACCCTGAAAGTCGTATCCGCTCGAGATATCATCATACCCAACATTTGTGTGAAGTTACAGTCAAACCTGTGAACAAAGGCCATCTATGGGACAGGACAAATTTGGCCGTTATTCACAGGTGACCTTTATTCGGAGGTTTGACAATTACCAGCAGGCCGACAGTGTCCAAAAATTCCTACATTTATTGATTAAATAGCAAGCTGTCACTGGATGAAGAAGCATATTGTTTTCCATTTAATTTACATGTTTATTTGTTGCGTCATCCGACGCCAGCAACCTCACACGTGTTTAAATCTTTCATAAAAAATGTTTGGAACCGGTAAAAAAATATTTTCTCGATAGCCAAACGGTTGTGAATAGAGGTGGAAAGAAAACAGCGCTGTATAGCTCCCGAATTATCCCTCCGTGTCAATAACCAACAACAGCGTTCGACTTTTCCCGCCGAGCGTCTGCTATTTGGCGCCAAAACATAACCATTCATGAGATCATAGAGTAGTCCGTTTTTATTATGCAAACATATACCGTTAGATATAGCTAATTGTCTGAGGAGGATTAAATCATTTTCACATTGATCTTGGATTAAATTTTATGACTGGAGGATAAACGCAAATTAGAGACATGACTTGACCATATTTTCACACCTTATCGACACGCACCGCAGGGTGGCAATTATATGACAGGGATTAACAATAGTGTCATACTTGAACCGTAATAAATACACAGATGGTTTGTCTCTGAATTGACAGTGCCGTAATTATTGTGATTTACTTACTGGGCTAGTTTTACCGTCTTTAGGATTGTCCGCCAATTAAAAAAAAAAATGTTTAGTCAATTTTTCTTCACTTTTCTGATAAACTATCTTCAGTTCTTGTGTAAAACAGAATGCAATGGATTTATTCAATTCAACTCACTCACAAACCGTAACATGTTTGACCAGATTGCCAGGATTAAGGACTGCAACACCAATCAAGCAGGCCAATGATATGCCAATCAATGGCGATAATTACCTCCAAGCTGAAATCATGAGCGTGATGGATTCAATTATAGACCGTTATTCAAGGACAGCAACTCAGTTTGGGACTGAATAACGTGACCGTTGACCGTAGTGCACAGTGGACCGCTATTCCCAGTTAATTTATTAGGGAATTTCGATGGGAGGGGTTGAAAATGATTGTTGTAATAAGGGGACCGTTATTCGGCGGTGACCGTAAGCACAGGTTCGACTGTATATTAAAATCCATCCATAAATGTAGGCACTAGAGTGATCACAAAGTTTTTTCGAAAAATAGCCACAATGACCTTGACCTTCAGCCCCAGACCCTGAAAGTCGAACTTGCTAGAGAAATTATCATACCCAACATTTGTGTGAAGTTATATTAAAATCCATCAATAAATTAAGGTGCAAGAGCAATGACAATGTTTTTTCTAAAAATAGCCAGTGACCTTGACCCCGTGACCCTGAAAGTAGTGACCTTGACCTTAAGCCCCGGTCCCTGAAAGTCAAAGTCACTCGAGATATCATTATACCCAAGTTATATTAAAATCCATCAATAAATGAAGGCGCTAGAGCGATGACAATGTTTTTCTAAAAATAGCCACAGTGACCTTGACCTTGAGCCCCAGACCCGCTTTGTTCTTAAAAAAAAAGAAAAAAAAAAAAAAAAACATGCCATCCCGGGGATTTGAACTCACGCAGCTTGCAGGTAAACTTTAACACAGGATTTCAAGGGAGGTAATACAGAGGAAAATATTAACTTCTCAAAAAGTCCAATTTAAGCCAAAAAACCTGAACAAGAGGGCCATGATGGCCCTGGATCGCTCACCTGATCCATAGTGTAACAAGTGGGCCCCAGAGAGGGCCATTATTGGCCCCAGGGTTTTAATGTGCATAATGTTGAGGGAGGTCTTAAAGGTGAAGCTTCATACCAAACATCAACAAAGGCTATAATTAGAACAATCTTGGCAAAGGTCCACTAGATAAAGCTACACATCAAATTTCAAAGACCTGGGCCTTGCAGTTTCAGAGAAGAAGATTTTTTTTAAAGATATTCCCTACATAAGCCTATGCAAAACCAAATGGCCCCAGGGCTATATAAATCTATGTAAAAACAAAGGGCCCCGGCCCGGGGTGGGGGCATTTGTGGCCCCAGGGCTATAATTTGAACAATCTTGGTAGAGGTCCACTAGATAAAGCTCCATACTAAATATCAAAGGCCTTGGCCTTGCAGTTTCAGAGAAGATTTTTAAAGATTTCCCTATATAAGTCTATGCAAAACCAAAGGGCCCCGGAGCGGGGACATTTTTGGTACCAGGGCTATAATTTGAATAATTTTGATAGAGGTCCACTAGATGCAGCTTCATACCAAATATCAAAGACCCAGGCCTTGTGGTTTCAGAGAAGAAGATTTTTGAAGATTTTCCCCATGTAAGTCTATGTAAAACCATAGGGCCCCAGAGTGGGGGCATTTTTGGCCCCAGGGCTATAATTTTAACAATCTTGGTAGAGGTCCATTAGATGCAACTTCATACCAAATTTCAAAGTCCTGGGCCTTGTGGTTTCAGAGAAGATTTTTAAAGATTATCCCTATATAAGTCTATGTAAAACCAATGGGCCCCGGGACGGGGCCACTTTTGGCCCCAGCACTATAATTTGAATCATCTTGGTAGGGGTCCTTTAGAAGAAGCTTCATACCAAATATAAAAGACCTAGGCCTTGTGGTTTCAGAGAAGAAGATTTTTAAAGATTTTCCCTATATAAGTCTATGTAAAACCAAAGGGCCCCTGAGCGGGGGCATTTTTGGCCCAAGGGCTATAATTTGAACAATCTTGGTAGGGGTCCACTAGATGAAGCTTCATACAAAATATCAAAGTCCTGGGCCTTGCGGTTTCAGAGAAGAAGATTTTTAAAGATTTTCCCTATATAAGGCCATGTAAAACCAAAGGGTCCCAGTCGGAGGCTTTTTTTGCCCCAGCACTATAATTTGAACAATCTTGGTAGGGGTCCACTAGATAAAGCTTAATTCCAAATATCAAAGTCCTGGGCCTTGCAGTTTCAGAGCAGAAGATTTTTAAAGATTTTCCCTATATAAGCCTATGTAAAACCAAAGGGCCCGGCGGCGGGGACATTTTTGGCCTCAGCACTATCATTTGAATAATCTTGTTAGGGGTCTTTTAGATGAAGCTTCATACCAAATATAAAAGACCTAGGCCTTGTGGTTTCAGAGAAAAGGATTTTTAAAGATTTTCCCTATATAAGTCTATGTAAAAACAAAGGGCCCCTGAGCGGGGGCATTTTTGGCCCAAGGGCGATAGTTTGAACAATCTTGGTAGAGGTCCATTGGATGAAGCTTCATTCTAAATATCAAAGTCCTGGACCTTGCGGTTTCAGAGAAGAAGATTTTTAAAGATTTTCCCTATATAAGTCTATGTAAAACCAAAGGGCCCCTGAGCAGGGGGATTTTTGGCCCAAGGGCTATAATTTGAACAATCTTGGTAGGGGTCCACTAGATGAAGCTTCATACAAAATATCAAAGTCCTGGGCCTTGCGGTTTCAGAGAAGAAGATTTTTAAAGATTTTCCCTATATAAGCCTATGTAAAACCAAAGGGCCCCAGGTGGAGGCTTTTTTTGCCCCAGCACTATAATTTGAACAATCTTGGTAGGGGTCCACTAGATAAAGCTTAATACCAAATATCAAAGTCCTGGGCCTTGCAGTTTCAGAGCAGAAGATTTTTAAAGATTTTCCCTATATAAGCCTATGTAAAACCAAAGGGCCCGGGGGTGGGGACATTTTTGGCCTCAGCACTATCATTTGAATAATCTTGTTAGGGGTCTTTTAGATGAAGCTTCATACCAAATATAAAAGACCTAGGCCTTGTGGTTTCAGAGAAAAGGATTTTTAAAGATTTTCCCTATATAAGTCTATGTAAAAACAAAGGGCCCCTGAGCGGGGGCATTTTTGGCCCAAGGGCGATAATTTGAACAATCTTGGTAGAGGTCCAATGGATGAAGCTTCATTCTAAATATCAAAGTCCTGGACCTTGCGGTTTCAGAGAAGAAGATTTTTAAAGATTTTCCCTATATAAGGCCATGTAAAACCAAAGGGCCCCGGAACGGGGGCATTTTTTGCCCCAGCACTATAATTTGAACAATCTTGGTAGGGGTCCACTAGATAAAGCTTAATACCAAATATCAAAGTCCTGGGCCTTGCAGCTTCAGAGCAGAAGATTTTTAAAGATTTTCCCTATATAAGCCTATGTAAAACCAAAGGGCCTGGGGGCGGGGACATTTTTGGCCTCAGCACTATCATTTGAATAATCTTGTTAGGGGTCTTTTAGATGAAGCTTCATACCAAATATAAAAGACCTAGGCCTTGTGGTTTCAGAGAAAAGGATTTTTAAAGATTTTCCCTATATAAGTCTATGTAAAACTAGAGTGTTCACAAGTTTTTTCTTTAATTTGACCTACTGACCTACTTTTTGACCCGAAAAGACCTTTATTCAAACTTAGCCAAGATATTGTCACAATGACCATTCTGAGCAAGATTAATGATTTAACCAAACTTGTGGCCTCCTGAGTATTCACAAGGTTTTTCTATGATTTGACCTACTGACCTACTTTTCAACCGGACATGACCCATATTCAAACTTGACCGAGATATTGTCATGATGATCATTCTGAGCAAGTTTGATTATGATTGGACCAAAATTGTGGCCCCTAGGGTGTTCACAAGGTTTTTATATGATTTGACCCGCTGACCTACTTTTTAACCCGATATGACCCATATTCGAACTGGACTGAAATATTGTCACAATGGTCATTCTGAGCAAGTTTCATGATAATTGGACCAAAACAGTGGCCTTCAGAGTGTTCACAAGGTTTTTCTATGATTTGACCTACTGACCTACTTTTTGACCGGACATGACCCATATTCGAACTTGACCAAGATATTGTCATGATGATCATTCTGAGCAAGTTTGATTATGATTGGACCAAAATTGTGGCCTCTAGGGTGTTCACAAGGTTTTTCTATGATTTGACCCGCTGACCTACTTTTTAAGCCGACATGATCCATATTCAAACTTCACTAAAATATTGTCACAATGATCATTCTGAGCAAGTTTGATGATGATTGGACCAAAATTGTGGCCTCTCGAGTGTTCACAAGGTTTTTCTATGATTTGACCTACTGACCTACTTTTTTACCCGACATGACCCAAATTCGAACTTGACCGAGATATTGTCATGATTATCATTCTGAGCAAGTTTGATGATAATTGGACCAAAACTGTGGCCTCTAGTGTGTTCACAAGAAAAAGTTTACGCACGGACGACGCACGACGGACGACGCACGACGACGCCGGACATCTTACTGTCACAAAAGCTCACCATGACCTTCGGTCAGGTGAGCTAAAAATGAAATACAATGATAATGTTAAATATTTTTTTTACCAATTGTTAATATTATATTCAAAATAAACTTGTAAAACATCACATATAATAGCTTGCAGGTAAACTTTAACCAATTGCGGACGCTGACGCCGACGACGGACGCCCGGGGGACGGGGGTATGGCAATAGCTCCCCCTTACTTTCGTAAGGCGAGCTAAAAACAGGACTCCAATATCACCCCATGCTTAGAGCAGGCGTGACAAAAATAAGCTTGTCATCTGATAGAAGTTTCTGCGGTGCCTGGTGTTGTGTGCATAGTCGTCTGAAAAATGCTCTTTATTCTCAAAATCCTAATTTCTGAAGATGTTTCTACAGAGAAGCAAGAAACATTGAGATTAACCCTTTAAATGCCAATCACATCTGTCATCTGCTTTGTTGTCTGCTGATTACTCTAAAATTGTTGCAAACAGTGTGGACCCAGATCAGACTGCTCCTAGAGGAGCAGTCTGATCAGGGTCCAAACAGTTTGCCTGATTGCAAAATATTTCTTTCTAGAAATGTGTCCAAGGGAGACAGATACCCCAGCTGGTATAGCCGGTGTAATTTGACAAGATACTGACATTTATGCAAAGAATAAATTAGTCAGTGTTGTCACTTAATAGGTCAGTTTTCGTAAACTTCTCGTGAAGTTTTGACATCTTGTGAATGGCGATCCATTTACCGACCTCTATGCATTGAATAACAACATCCACTTTTTTGGAAGATGGCGAAGATAAATATATGCATTCAGTCGGGTGTGAAATTAAAATAACTAGAGCTGCCGCCTAACGGGTGCCAATTATACCCCCGCATGCGTTGTCAGACAAATTTTTACAAGTATTTGACCTTGAGGAAGGTCAACGTAAAGGTCAAGGTCAGGTTTGTGTATATCAATCTTAAGTACTAGTGGCAAGGTGTGTGGTGTGTGAATATTAAAGAAATCGGTCAAAGAATAAGGAAGTTATGAGCAATGTTAAGTTTTTTGTAAAGGACCGACGACGACAGACGACGACGACAGACGACAAGCTGACTCCTATATACCCCCTATAAACTTCGTTTGCGGGGGTTCCTATATACCCCCTTCAAACTTCGTTTGCGGGGGTATAATAAAGGTCACCAAATCTCATGTGAACTTGTTCAGACTATAGTTGTGGCACTGATTAAAAACCAAAACGCAAATTGCTAAAGCGATCTCAGCTTGGAGGGAGCCTGACAGACAGGGGTAACACTATACGCTCTTTCCACCAATCTTCGATTGACAGGGTGCATATAAATTTGCACCATAAAACAATCAAAATTTTCAGATGCAGTTTTTCTAGGTATCTTAACCCATTTTGTACCGGAAACTCCAAAACAGGTTGTTAGCAAACAGTGCAGGCCCAGATCAGACGCCGCAGAATGCCGCAGATCAGGGCCTACACTGCTTGTAAAAAGCTCAGCAATTTTCCAAATCTATTTTGAAGAAAACACAACCTGACACCCCTAAATTTTGAAATGGACTCCTGCCATATATAAGGAGGAAGATTCCCATTTGGCACAAAAGGGGTTAAGAGTTAAGTCAATATATTAACAACTCACCTGTAAGCTTGTGACTGTAAATTCAGCAATAAGTTTGATCACTTGTGGGTAGTTGTCTACCTTGACTAGTTCTCCTAACTGGTAGTTAGACTTCAATCTTGCTAGCAGCCGACAGAACTCATGATAATTTCCGGGGTCTGTTAGACCCTGAACCTGAGGATTTTCTAGAATGTCTTTGACACCCATCACAATTTGATTTAGAAATTTTGCCCGCTCTGCATTATTAAATAATGACCGACGGACGGATGCTATTTGTACAAGACATGACAAGGCCTGAAAACAGAAATGAACAAATTAAATTAGGCCAGTGCCAAAAAAAAACCTACAATAAGACCTTTGTAATCATCAAAAACTGAGATCAGCCTATGTCAAGTCAGTCTGGCCACTCAGTCTTAGTTTGTTGATCTTTGGATAGCACAGAAGCTGGAGAAGGCCAAAGCAATCAGCGAAGGCCATAGCTCCAAATAAGCGCTTATTTCAGCCATAAAAGTAAATATTTTTTCTTATATCTCCATGAACCATGAAATCATTGTAGAAGTGCGTCTCCTGGATTTTTTTTTATATATCTGCACAAAAACATCTGTTATTGGTACTCATCAGAGGAGCTTCTAATGAGTACCAAATGTATGTTTTCATGCAGAAATAATATTGGATACCCCTCTTATCTGGGACTATGAAAGGCTCTCGTCAGACTGTGCAGACATGCAGGCTGATCAGTGACTTCATTACTCATATATCTTATGGTAGGTTTAAGGTTAGAATTTGGTCTGCAAGAGTATATTGTTCATTAGTCAGAGATTCTAAGCGACAACAGACAGATTATCTGAATTTATGTGTAAAAAATAGCCATCGGATGAGATGGCAAATCCCCCGACCAAAAGCCAATATGGCCTTCAGAAGATTGTTCACCAATAGAAAGTGCACCAGAATTAAACCAGCAATATATCACAAAAGTATTGCAGTTATGGCCATCGAAAGATTATAATGTCAGGCGAATAAAATAAAAAACCAGGGCACTCAGAAATGTCGTTCTTGCGCATGACATGCCTGCTTAAGCTCATGTATTTCTGTATAAAGTACCATCAATATATCTCAAAGGGTATTGGAGATATGGTGATCACAAGCAGGTCATACTGTTATATTGAAAGGGTAGATAACTCAAATACCACAGCACCAACAGTTGTGGTTCTTGCACATGACATCCCTTCTGTACCTTGTATACAATTGTGCCAAGTTCCTTCAATATATCTCAAAGGGTGTTGGAGTTATGGCCATCACAAGGTTATATTGCCAGGGGAGATAACTAAAAAACCAGAGCACCCAGAGTTGTAATTCTTGAGCATGACACACCTGCTTAACCTCATGTACATCTGCATCAAGTACCACAAATATGTCTCAAAGGGTATTGGAGGTACAATGATCACAAGGTTGTCATACTGTTAAACTGGAAGGGGAGATAACTCAAATATCATAGCACCCAGAGTTGTGGTTCTTAGGCATGAAGCGCCATCTCAATGTTGTATACAATTGTGCCAAGTACCATCAATATATCTCAAAGGGTATTGGAGTTATGGCCATCACAAGGTTATATTGTCAGGGGAGATAATTAAAAAATCAGGGCACCCAGAGTTGTGGTTCTTGCACGTGACACACCTGCTTAACCTCATGTACAACTGTACCAAGTATCATCAATATATCTCAAAGAGTGTTGGAGATGTGGCCATCACAAGGTAGTGATTCTATATTATTGGAAGGGGAGATAACTAAAAAACCATGGCACCTAGAGTTGTGGTTCTTGTGCATGACACACCGTCTCGGCCTTGTGAACATCTGTGCCAGGTATCATCAATATATCTCAAAGGGTATTAGAATTATGGCCATCACAAGGTTGTCACTCTATTTTATTGGAAGGGGAGATAACTCCAAAACCATGACAACCAGAGTTGTGGTTCTTGTGCATGACACGCTGTCTCAGCCTTGTAAACAACTGTGCCAGGTACCATCAATATATCTCAAAGGGTATTGGATTTATGGCCATCACAAAGTAGTCATTCTATTTTATTAAAAGGGGAGATAACTAAAAAAGTATGGCATCCAGAGTTCTGGTTCTTGCGCATGACACGCCATCTCAGCCTTGTGAACAATTGTGCCAAGAACCATCAATGCAACTCAAAGGGTATAAGAGTTACGGCCATCACAAGGTTGTCACTCTATTTTATTGGAAGGGGAGATAACTCCAAAACCATGGCAACCTGAGTTGTGGTTCTTGTGCATGACATGCCGTCTCAGCCTTGTGAACAACTGTGCCATGTACCATCAATATATCTCAAAGGGTATTGGAGTTATGGCCATCACAAAGTAGTCATTCTATTTTATTAAAAGGGGAGATAACTAAAAAAGTATGGCATCCAGAGTTCTGGTTCTTGCGCATGACACGCCGTCTCGGCCTTGTGAACAATTGTGCCAAGAACCATCAATGAATCTCAAAGGGTATAGGAGTTATGGCCATCACAAGGTTGCGTCTACGGACGGACGGACGGACGGACGCCAGGCTGATCGCTATATCCCCCGAACCTATTCGGTCGGGGGATAAAAAGAGGGCCATAATGACCCTGGATGGCTGACACAGATAAAATGGTAGGTTATATAAAGTGAATTGGATGGTTTGAGCCATTTTGGTTGACCATGGCCCAAGGAACATTTCTGTGAAATTATTTCAAAATCAGTCTCCCTATTTTGTAGCATTTTAAAAGGGGGGTGGGGGTGGTGGGGTGGGGGGCAAAGAGTTGGTATTGACTGCTGGACATATGAGTCAGTGGTTCCATGTGACAATACAGAGCTGACTTGTATGTCACTATCTGGACACCTTGTGGAAATTATTGAGAGTCAGGTCCTAGTGCACCAGTAGGAGATGAAGCTGCTCAGTCTTACTTACAATGTAACAAGGTGACAGGGGGAGGGGGGTTGGCAATTGGCATCAGAAGTTAGACTTATGAGTCAGTGGTTCCTTTTGACTTTGACAATACAGAGCTGACTTGTATGTCACTGTCTAGACACCTTGTGGACATTGAGGGTCAGGTCCTAGTGCTCAAAGCTTTGGTGACGATAGCTTGAACATTTTTAAAGTTATAGAGTGGACACGAATTTGTGACAAATGGCAGACAGACGGATGGACAGACAGATGCCGGGGGAAAAACAATATGTCTCCCCGAAAAGGGGGAGGGGGAGACATAATTCATTCATCAAAATTATTTCAAAATCGGTCCACTGGTTAAGGAGGGGAAGTTGTTTGAAGATTTTTCTGGTTTCAGCTCTGATGTTCATCTTGTTCATCAGAGCAGAATGATTTGAGCAATTTTGGTAGCAGTCACCCAAAGAATATTGTTGTGAAATTACTTTGAAATTGGAGATGTTGTTTTAACGTTGTTTTTTTTTCTATTTTGAACTCCGGTGGCCATTTTGTTTAGCAGAGCAGAACAATTTGGCAATTATGGAAGAGGGTCACCAAAGGGACATTCCCGTAAAATTATTTCAAAATCCATTCACCTGTTTAGGAGATGTCTTTTAAGTTGAGACACACGATGGATTTTGAGCAGTCACAAAAGCTGATTTTGTTTGTTTGATTTGAGGTTTAACGTCCCCATCAACACTGTATAGGTCATTTGGAGACGTTGCTTTCAATTTTGTGGGACTTTTACCCAACATTGAGATTAAATGACATCTCAAGCCCTGTCTCCCAATGAAACCAATAGGTTTTATAAGCATGGACGGTCCGACACGCAACGCTTTGCTGGGCAGGCTTAGATCCTCAAAGCCATTTACCAGTACTCGTGTGCGGGTCAGTTTCAGCTCTGCGTGGAAGCATCATGCAGCCCATCTATTTCTTCTAGCTCCGATGGGCGGGGGCCGATAGGTTGTGGGTACTCGTTAGAACCGCCTCAACGAGGCGGTTCTAACGAGTACCCACAACATATGTTTCCAGTAAAAATAAGAAAAATATTACAGATTTTCGTCAGATAAGTAGCCATTTTGGAGATGTAAAAATTGCACTATATCACATGGGTGTGTTATTGTAATAAACAAGAGAATATGTGTACTTACTAGTGGTGATAATGATGAAGGTAGGCCAGAATACAAGTTAAAGAACAACTGTAGAGTAGTGAAATCTAGGAATGCTGAAACAGAGAACAGTACTCATATTACTCACAAGACTGGGACACTTAAGGGGAGTGGATACATTTTCATGGGAGGCAACTCTTGCAAAGGTATTTTTTGTCTCTCATGTCAATATGGATCTACTCTTAAAGTAAAGAATTTGCTCTTAAGCCTGAAGAGCAAATTCTTTCCTTTTTGAGTAGACCCCTTTTTCAGTGGGACTGAGCCCATAGAAAAGCAAACAGGAAGTCCTGAAAGTTATCTCCCTTTGAAAAATGGCGGAAAAATGCTAGGTGTTTCCACTCCCATTTAAACAAACTCAAGTCAAACTTCAATGGCTCAAATGTGCCCCATCAAGCGATTTTGGTACTTATCGCCTATGCGAGCAGCGAAGGTTCAGGCGAGCCTGCGCGGATAGCCTGCGCATCCGTGCAGTCTCGCCAGAACCTTCGCTGCTCGCTCATACAAGCAGTGAATCAAGAGGAACCTTCAGACAAAAAGCCATATCCCTGGCCCCTCTAAATGGCTGGGCATGCGCAGTTAAAATTTGTCATGACGGAATGCTTGAAGACACAAAATTGCTTGGCGGGGCTCAAATTTCGGGGCCATGAAAACTTGCCTGAGATATGGGAAGTTTGAACTACTGGGGGTTAATCACAGCACCAGATCAGGAGGCATAAAGGAACAACAACTGTGCAGGTCAGCCTCTACATCCATGCAGGCTGATCCGTAAGGCTGACACGATGAATCGTATAATCGATCGATAAATTTTACCAAAATGATTATCATTTCTGATTTGCCTTTAATCGATTACATGATAGGTACAATGTACTACCCAAACTAATGCCTAAAATAGTTGGATGAGTGGCAAACAGTGCAGACCCTGATGAGATGCCGCAGAATGTGGCGTCTCATCTGGGTCTACACTGTTTGCACAGGCTTGTAGGTTCAAATATACATATAGTAAAGTTCAACATATGGTAAGAGTCATGCTCGGACAGAAAGCCAGACAGGTAAAATTATGACAAAAACCTTAGCGATTACTAATCGGTTATTGATCGCAATGACAGGACTGATAATCGATTACCTTTTCAGCTCCGATTAGCCAGCCCTACTGATCAGCACCTTTTAGTTTGCTGTTTGGATTTTACAATGCCTCTAGTTTCAGTGTGGTCCATGTCACGAGAAAACCTGTTTTTGCCATTTGCACAGGCTGATCCGCTGCTTGGATTGAACAAGGTCTCTAGTGTCGATAACACAAATTTCAAGACTTACTCGTCTGTGCAGGTGAGCAGGCCAGTTATCAGGGCCCAGTTGTTCAAAGCACCGTTAGCATAAGCTCTTTAGTGGTCAAAATTTTAACTCTTCCAGCAAGTACAAAATCTAATACAGCATTATTTTTGCTGAAAAAATGAGAGCAAAAGCTGCTCACATTTTTTTCAGCAAAAATATCAGCATATTTGCTATTTTATATGAACAAAGTTATAACAATAACTTGATGACATTGTTAGTTTTGAACAACTGGACCCTGGTCCTAAACCCCAATGGACAGGCTCAGTCTAATTGAGAACTAGGGCTGGCTAATCGGAGCTGAAAAGATAATTGATTATCAGTCCTGCCATTGCGATCGATAATCGATTAGTAATCGTTAAGGTTTCTGTCATAATTTTACCTGTCTGAGCATGACTCTTACCATATGTTGCACTTTATCATATGTATAGTTGAACAGGCAGGCCTGGGCAAACAGTGTAGACCCAGATGAGACGCCGCAATATGCGGCGTCTCATCAGGGTCTGCACTATTTGCCGCTGATCCAGCTATATTAGGCACAACTTTGGGTAGTAAATTGCACTTATCAAATAATCGATTACAAGCAAATCAGTACTGATAATCATTTTTGTGGAATTTATTGATCGATTAATCGTTTATACGATTAATCCTGTCAGCCTTATTGAGAACAAGATTATTTCTCGCAAAAATATTGCAGAAATGAAAAAAGCCATTACAGTGCATGAATCTGATAGTTCTACACAAGAAAATTATAATTTACAGTGCAAAAAAACTTTCAACAGGCACCCAGTAACCCATGACCCAGAATTTGGGCTGAGTTCCAAGGCTTCTTAACCCTTGTTCTGCTGAATATTTAAATATGCCACACCCACCACTGATTAACAACCAATCAGATTACTTGATGCAAATTATTGCAACAAATTCACAATCTGAATGACAAACAATGAAGTTCCAGATCAGATGGCTTCTTCAGAAGCCATCTGATCTGGATCTACATTGTTTGAAAAATAAGGCATATCCAGGCTCAGCAGGACACGGGTTAAGTAAATTTCTATTCTTTTAAACCCCTCAAGTGCTGAAGAAAAATCTAGAGCAGGCAGCAATCTATCTTTCAGTGTAGATAAGGCTTAACATTTCATGAGAATTGTCTTCCAACAGATGATTCACATGAAAAATCAAGCTTTCTTTTTGCTGAAAAATAAGAGAACATTTTGCCATCTGCTAAATGTGCTTAGTGCCTGAAGAATTTATGTTGCTAATCTCAGAATTTCTGGGCCCTGGCACCAAAACAGTTAAGTTAAAGATTTGAATCAAGACATGAATTACTTTTTCCAATTCTGTGTAAAGTAATATAGTAAATACATGGTTAGTGTCTTTAATAATAAAATATAATTGGTGAGCCTCAGACAATTTTATAGGGGTGAGCTTCAGCTTCAATGAGGCAATTCTAACAAGTAGTTGTACACACAGTGTTTGTTTTTATGGACTGGAAAAAATATACAGTAGAACTTCGACGGCTGGAACACCGATGGCTCGTTTACCATGGCTGAGTCGAACCCGTTCTTGAGTCCCTATGGAATTTCTGTACATAAGAAATAGGGAGGGTAAAATTTGAGATATTTTCGTTTTTTATCTTGCAAATGTATGCTGTGTGTACTCATTAGAATCGCCTCGATGAGGCGATTCTAATGAGTACACACAACATACATTTTTCTGTATAAAACACCGAAAGATGTCCTATAGTGTGCCGTTATGCCTCCTGGCAATAGCCCTCAGTGGCTCGAACCCCCCTGTCTCGAACAGATTTTCGAGGTCCCAAAGGTGTTCGAGCCATTGAAGTTCGACTGTATAGATCATTTTCTGTATTTCTTGTTAAAAACATGTTGCGGGTACTTGTTTTATTGAGAGAGTTTTAGTTTTACGTCCCACCAACAGCTAAGGTCATACGGAGACGGGACCTCGGTTTAAAGACTCATCCGAAAGTCTGGAGAAGCCAGGGATCGATCCTGCGATCCCTGGTTTACAAGGCGAGTAGCGTAACCACTACACCACGGAGGCTTCTACTTGTTTTATTGAAGAAATGAGAAAAAAATATCTGAAAATTATCCTCATTACCCCACCTTATCTTGAGCTATGATTCAACCCTTGTCCTGCTGAATATTCATATATGCCACACCCACTACCGATTATCAACCAATCAGATTACCTGTAGCAAATTATTACAACAAATTCACAATCTGAATGACAAACAATGTAGATCCTGATCAGATGGCTTCTTCAGAAGCCATCTGATCTGGATCTAGATTGTTTCAAAGAAAAGCCATATCCGGGCTCAGCAGAACAAGGGTTAAGTAAAGTGCTCATAATTACCTGATCTCCACGTTGTGGGTATCTGTACAGTACAGAGGTCATCTGATGACTCATCTGTTGAAGTGCCAATGAAATCAAAGGTCAAACAATTGTGTGCAAGACGAAGACAGTGTGACAATAGACCATGCTGAAGAACAAAAAAGAAAAAGATTTATACAAAATGTAAGGGCACCATGTTTTACAAGTACGATGGACATGTTTTACAAGTATGGCTGATATATTTTATTAGTATGAGTGCCAGACATGTTTAATGAGTATGACCGACTTGTTTTGTTTGCACTGGAGTTTAACAGCCCAGTCAACACTAGTTTAGGTCACTTTTGAGCTGGTTAGTTTACCTGTCCACACTTTTCCTGGGCAGGCCTATACGTAAGCAGTTAACCAGAACAGTGCACATTCTCTATTGCCAGAAACTGACAACTGCCATTCTTGAATCAGCAGAAGGGAGAGAATGACTGCAGAAAAGATTTCATGATCTATCTCCACAAAAGAATGTTGCCGACCCTGGCAGGTATCAACTTGCATCTTCCTGAACACCAGTCAGACGTGCATCTGACTGAGCTACTGAGGCCAGCGAGTATGACTGACATGTCTTCTGAGTATGTATGACTTGTTTTAGAAGTATGACTGACATGTTTTGTATATATGACTTGTTTTACAAGTATGACTGACATATTTTGTATGTATGACTTGTTTTACAAGTATGACTGACATGTTTTGTATGTACAACTTGTTTTACAAGTATGACTGACATGTTTTGTATGTATGACATGTTTTACAAGTATGACTGATATGTTTTGTATGTATGACTTGTTTTGCAACTATGATAGACATGTTTTACAAGTATGACTGACATGTTTTGTATGTATGACTTGTTTTGCAAGTATGATAGACATGTTTTACCAGTATGACTGACATGTTTTACAATTATGACCGACACGTTTTACAAGTATGACTAACATGTTTTACGAGTATGTATGACAAGTTTTACGTGTATATTTGTTTTTTCATGTTTCGCGAGTTGTTTTTGCTTGTTTGTTTGATTTGAGGTTTAACGTCCCCGTCAACACTGTAAAGGTCATTTTGGAGACGTTGCTTCCAATTTTGTTGGACTTTTACCTGACATTGATGTTGAAATGCTATCTCAATCCCTGCTGCCCAATGGAACCAAGAGGGTTTATAAGCATGGACGGTCCGACTTGCACCGCTTTGCCTGTGCTGGCTTAGATCCGCTAAGTGCAGGTTACCAGTCCTCATGTGCAGTCGGTTACAGCTCTGCATGGAAGCATAATGCAGCCCTATCTATTTATCCAAGCCCTGATGGGCGGGGGGCTATTTACGAGTATGTAAAACATTATCAAGTATGACTGCCATGTTTTGCAAGTATGTATGACATGTTTATCAAGTATGACTGACATTTTTTACAAATATGACAGTATAACTGGCATGCACTTCATACTAGGAAATTGTTGCTAATGCAGATGTTCATAAAGAACATGCATGCATTTTTTCAACAGAACTTGAAATGTTGGTACCTTTTCACCCATAAATTTGTGGAGTGGACTTTTCCATCATAGAGTTTGGACACATCTTTTCTTGTTTTGGTTGTTTGTTTGATTTGAGGTTTAACGTCCCCATCAACTCAGTATAGGTCTTAGTATTGCTTCCAATTTTGTGGGACTTATACCCGACGTTGAGATGAAATGACATCTCAATCCCTGTCGCCCAATGAAACCAATAGGGTTTATAAGCATGGGCGGACCGACTTGCACCGCTTTGCCTGGGCAGACTAAGATCATCTAAGCGGTTTACCAGTACACATGTGCGGTCGGTTTCAGCTCTGCCTGGAAGCATGTGTTTTCTTCAAAATCTATTTGGAAACTGGCTGGATGTTTTGCAAACAGTGTAGGCCCTGATCAGACGCCGTTCTGTGGCATCTGATCTGGGCCTGCACTGTTTGACAACTACCCTTTTTGGCGTTTCTGCTACAAAATTGGTTAACTGTTTGACAAACAGTGTAGGTCACGATGTGATTAGCCATCCCATCAGGATCACTACACATCAAGACAAATTCAAATCTGCGAACATAGGCTGTATGTACTTAACAGTTTCCGACAATGTTTTTCTAGTTTCAGATATTCATTATATGATGTTCCTGTTCAGTAGCGTGTTATTATATTTTCTCTAGTCATGAATGATTGTCATGCTATGACAATCTAATGCTTTCTGTGGATGCAATTACTAATCTTTTTTGGAGAAAATACAAGGAAAATGGTAATATGATCTAATTTCCTATGGAATGACCACTTGTGAGATCTTTTAGTAGTCTGCACCTACCTGATTATCATCAGAGAAATTGAGATTTTTTATGTTTCCTTCCGCTGTCTGTAGCAGAGAACAGGCCAGCTGATAAATCTCAAATAGCTGTGTATCACGGAATGAGGATGCTATCTTTCTGTGTTTGGTTAAAGATCTACTTGCATCTGCCTGAAAAACCAACATGCACAGTAGTGTTGAAAATACCTGTAGTGAACCTCCCCAGGAGAAAGAACCATGTACAGTAAATGTCTATGGGCAGTAAATGCTCTGGGTAGACGGTTTATACAATAAACACCCTTTTTTCATGAGCTGGCTAACACGTACTACCATATCTTAGTGGTGTTCTGACACCTTAGTTGTGTTCTGACACAACTGTGGAACTGGCCGTTGGCAAGGCATTACTGAAGACTCAGATCAGCCTGCACATCCCCAGTCTGAAGAGAGCCGTACATACAATAGCGTACAAAGCTTGCCATAGTGTGATGTTGTGCTGTCTTTGCTGGTCGCACATGCCTTATTGTAGGTGTGTCATGTGATTGTTTTGGGTTTAACGACACATCAACCCATGTGGGTCATCTTGTGTCATCTCCCAGAGAAAGGGAGAAAAGAGACAGCAGAGGAGATGAAAGTGAGGGACAGAGAAAGAGGAATTTGAAAAATGAATGGAAGTATAGAAACAGAAGAAATAACAACATCCCCACTCTAGCCTTACCTGCTGCAAGACAGCGGGCCTTGTCCAACTAAGCCAATGCCAATATCAGATGGACCCCCCAGTGACACAAGATACATGTCGCCTTTGCCTCCCCAACCACCCCCATTTGTCATGTGAAGGCTCAATTATTTTTCATGGAAACTGATACTTTCCCCTCCCCCCGATATAACTGCATAAACATTTGGACTTGTCACAAACTCACATTTGGGCATTTTTCAAGCCATGCGAAGAATATGTCACTCATATGAAAGAATATTTCTTTGCCAGTTTTGGTTTCATTTGCTCTTTAAAAACATTTCACTTATGTTGATAAAACTGGCATTTTGTATTCACCATATGTATTCAGACAGACAGGCCTGTCTGCAAATAGTGTAAACCAAAAAGCGACGCAACAGAATGCACATCTCATAAGGTCTACACCATTTGCCATTCATTCAGCTATTTTTAGACTCAACATCAGGTAGTAAATTGCACTTGCTCAAACTTTAGAACAAGTATGGTAAGAAGTTGAGGTATCCGAATATTCAGAGAACTGTAATGATCCTAAGTATTGGGACACACAAGCCTAAGCTAACTGTGCAGACCCAGATCAGACGGCTCCTGAAGAAGCCGTCTGATCAGGGTCTACACTGTTTGCCATTCCACCTGCACTTTTTGAAATCCTTGCTGGATCACGAAACAAATTTGTTAAAATTTTAGGAACATTACTTCAAGTTCATTTTACAGTGTTGACGGGGACGTTAAACCTCAAATCAAACAAACAAAACTTCAAGTTCATTGGGTGTCCGAATTTTTAAGACTTTTTAATAAATATGGTACTCTGCACCCAGTCGTTCAAAGCATTGTTAGATTAATTAATTCATTAGTTGTCAAAATGTTAAGTGTTCCAGCAAATGCAATATTTAATTCTCTGGTAAATATATTAGCTAATACTCTGCTATAGTTGCTGATAAAATATGAGCAGCTTTTGCCCTGCAGAAGCTACAACACATTTCGACAGCAAAAATTATCGGCATATTAGCCATGTAAACTAAGATTGCTACTGTAAAAATCCTAAAAATTCGGACCTTGAGGATTTGCTATTACTGTCATAAAGTTTTAACAAATTAGTTTCATGATCCAGCAAGCAGTCGAAAAAGTGCAGACAGAATGACAAACAGTGTGACCCAGATCAGACTGCTCCTGAAGGAGCAGTCTGATCTGGGTCTGCACTGTTTGCTTAGGCCTATCTGTCCTGATACAAAGGATCATTACAGTAGTTTAGTACAAGTGAACCCTGACCTATAATGTACAACTTAGCTTAGCTTTCTCCGTTTTGCTCAGGGTGGGTATAAAACCTAGTGGAAAACACCATGAAGAAAAGTTAGGGCTTTATACCATTAGGCTACGAAGGCATGTCAGTAAGCATCTAATTTCAAAATGAGTTTGGTGTTTTACCCAAATCAACCAAAGTAAGGCCATGCTTTGCAGGTTGACCTAACCCAGCCTTATCGGGACAGGCTTTAATGCTTAACCCTTATCCCGCTGTTCATGACCACCCCTACCTTTGCAAACAGTGTAGGTCCAGATCAGATGGCTTCTGAAGAAGCCATCTGATCAGGATCTACACTGTTTGTCATTCAGTTTGTGAATTTGAACAAAAATATTATATCATATAATCTGATTGGCTGACAGTCAGAAATAGGTGTGGCTAATTTAAATATTCAGCAGGATAAGGGTTAAGTGGATAACAAGGACACCACAACCTCTTTATAACACTATTACTGGGATTAAAAGCAGAAACCATGTTAGTTAAACAATCATGTTATATCCAAACAAAATGTTATAGATCTGATGTTATAGAAAAAAGACAATTTATGATCATTTTTCTATATAATCTATAGATTTTTGAGATCCATCTTGAAACCGTGTTATATCCTAAACCGTATTAAACTTGGTTGTGTTGTACAGTGCACATTCTTTTGCCAGCAGCTGGCAACTGCCCTCTTCTTGAATCAGTGGAAACTGTTTCATGATCAATCTCTATGAAAGTGTGTGTGTGTGTGTGAATTCGGGTTTAACGTCGCTTTCAACAATTTTTCAGTCATATCACGACGGTGTCTGGTTGCGACAGGGAGCTCAATGCTCACGTTTATAGTGCTGCCTCACTGAAGTATCATGTCCCAGACACATTACATGATACCACACCCAGTCACATTATCCTGACACTGGATCGACCAGTCCTAGCTCTACCCCGTAAATCTGAGTGCCAAGCGAGGAGCAGCTAGTACCATTTTTAACGACTTTGGTATGTCGCGGCCCGGGATCGAACCCGAGACCTCCCGTTCCCCGGAGCGGACACTCTACCAACTGAGCTATCGGGGCCGGTCAATCTCTATGAAAGAACGTTTGTGAGAATACATGGTTCAAAATAAGCAGTAGCAAGTACCAAATTTGCTACCTTAAAATTCAGATTGCTACCTGTCAAACAATTGGTAGCAAAAAAGTTTCTACCTGGTATAGTCATGACAGCTTGTGGCCCAAATATTACTAAGGCAACATGTTGTGAGCAAATGTTTTTTTTTTTTTTTTTTTTTTTTCATATTTTTTATCACCAAAAATAAGGCTGGACACTTCATGTGAATCATATGCAGAAAAATAAGACTTGACACCACTATATGTGAATTGTCTGCTAGGCAGACAATTCACATATAGTGTCAAGTCTTATTTTTGCTGAAAAGTAAGACAAAATGTCATCAGCTAAACATGCTTGGTGCTTCGAGGGTTAGTCTATGGGAAGTAGGGCTCATTCTGGAATCACACATTTTGCAGTCTTTTGCTACCTACAGTCGAACTTCCATGGCTCAAACACCTTTGGGACCACGAAATGCTGTTCGAGACAGGGGTAGTTCGAGCCACTGAGGGTTACTGCCAGAAGGTGTAAAGGGGATAGTTTGGGGCCTCTTTTCGGTGTTCTATCACATAAATGTATGCTGTATGTACTCATTAACGAGGGGATTCTAATTAGTACACACAGCATACATTTGCAAGATAAGGAACAAAAAAAAGCCTAAATTTCCCCTTACTATTTCTTATGTAGCGAAATTCCCTAAGGACTTAAGAAAGGGTTCAACTCAGCCGTAGTAAATGAGCCAGCGGTGTTCGAGCCATCAAAGTTCTACTGTACTTTCAGACCAGGTAGCAACAACTTGCTCCTTACAAAAAAAAAAAAATTCTATTTCTCCAGAACCATGCACCAGAACCATTCTACTAACACTGGAATATTTAAAATTCTCTGAAGTATCTACAAGATGCTTTGTTTTTCAAAAAGAGAAGTCCAAAAACATGATATGAGCTCCAAAACAAGTGTTGAATTTGACGTATAGTAACATTCCGGGTCCAGATGTTCGAAACTAATGGCGCTGTTATTTTTGCTTTTTTTTTATTTTTGTTTTACGACCCTTTCAAGATTATTTCACATATACCAAGCTGATCGTTAATCAGAGTTTGGTGAAAACAGGAATACCTGGAGAAAAATCACCTGACCTTCCGTTGCAGAACACTGCTTGTCATGTGACCCTAGTGAGAATCACTGACAGTTTATAGTTAACGTATTGTTAAAACTCTGAATATTAAGTATGGTAAACACACTAATATCTTTGCTGCAAAAATGTAAGCAGCTTTTGCAAATGCAAAAGCTGCTCACATTTTTTTTCAGCAAAAATACCACTGCATTAGATATTGTACTGACTAGAACAGCTGTCATCTTGACCCATAATGAGCTCGTTAAGCTAACGATGTTACGAACAGCTGGACCCAGGTCTACTGACCTCACTTACTCGGTTCATTTCACAGACAAGCTGTGACAGCAACTGTACTCCTATCATCACATGCTGAGTAGAACCACTCTGAAATTATGATGGAGTTACAACACATCATGTCCAACAACATGTAAGGTTGGTGTTTTGTGATATTAACCGTTTTAGTACCAAATGGAATCTCCTCCTTATATATAGCAGA
Organism: Lucinisca nassula; assembly: GCA_963580285.1. NCBI lineage: Eukaryota > Metazoa > Mollusca > Bivalvia > Lucinida > Lucinidae > Lucinisca > Lucinisca nassula. Next base: position 185,522,594 of record OY757010.1, read on the forward strand.
GTTTTCTTCAAAATTTATTTGGAAAATGAATGAACTTTTAGCAAACAGTGGAGGCCCTGATCAGACGCCGCATTCTGTGGCGTCTGATCTGGGTCTGCATTGTTTGCCTGGGTACCCGTTTTGGGGTTTCCGGTACAAAATGGGTTAAATGAAGGATAGTTTTTGTCAGTCCTCCATAAAAACCTGTGTGAAGAAATAAGGAATACTATCCTTCAATTGTCACCTTGCATTTAAGTTGTCATCCCTAAATGCTAGTTTGTACCGGGCCAAACAAACGGATGGAAAACTGGACTCCTATAACGCTTTAAGCAGGTGTGACAAAAACTAGCTAGTCAATTTTAAATTGTACAATTTTCAGTTGTTATTCTATTCTTCCAAAGGACTGCCTTATAGAACATACCGTAGTTGGAACTTTTTGCCCTAGCGGCTTCAGAAGAAATGTCGTTTGAGTGCTTAAATGCAGATGCCACTGCAGACGGACCACTGCCTATTTATCCCTGGTGTCTTCAGCTCTGAAGAGCTAAAAAGGCATCTGAAGCAAATTATGTAACCAAAGAGTTGAATCCTTTTGAAAAGTGAGACATTTTTTTTTATTTTGGTTTTACAAGATTATTTCAACCATTCCAAGCTGAAAAAATCTGTTTCAGAACTTGGTGTCTCACATGTGACCTAAGCATGTGACCCAGAACAGTAACGGATGTAATCTTTAACAGTCAGCTTGGTGTCTAACGTGACCGAAGCATGTGACCCACAGCAGTAAAGAGACATAATGATTAAGAGTCAGACCTCCGTCCACTAGTTAATGGATGCTTGTTGCTGACAGTAATGTTTTACCCCCATTAGGAATATCTATCCCCTAAAATGGCAGAAACAAAATGCAACTCTCATACTAGACTACAACTGAATCATGATCAATGGTAAAAATATCTTACCTGGATGAACTGACCGACATCATTTACCACATTCTTAAACACATATTCATCTTTGATTACATCAAACCATCCCAGCTTGGTAATTCTTGCAAACAACTAAAAAAGACAGAATAAATCACATTGACAGTTCTGAGCCCAAATTTTCTTCCCATTGTAAGTTTAATAATCCTTTGTTTGATGTTTAATGGCCTAGTCAACACCATTTTAGGTGTTATAAAGCCAATCAGTTCACTGAATCTGTAATCACTACAGTGCACATTCTTTCGCCAAAAACTGACAACTACCCTTCTTGAATGATTGTAGAAAATATTTCATGGTCCCCTAATATAACTCAGTATGAGTAATGCTGCTAAGTTCGGAATCATTTTTCTTAATTCTTCATAAAAACATTTGTTTGTTTGTTTTAGAGTTTAACGGCGGTTAACCAGTACAGTGCACATTCTTTTGCCAGAAACTGACAACTGCCCTTCTTGAATCAGCGGAAGGGAGAGAATGACCGTAGAAAAGATTTCATGATCAATCTCCACGAAAGAATGTTGCTGACCCCGGCAGGAATCGAACCCGTGTCCTCCTGATCACCAGTCAGACGTGCATCCGACTGAGCTACCAAGGCCGGCTCATAAAAACATATGGCATCGTGCTGAACCATCACCATGCTAAATATTTCAATATACTACACTCCTCCTAGATTTTCAGCCATTTGTGCTTCATACTTTCAATTTTATCACAAGTTCAGGTGCAGAATAGAAACAGTACAGATCTTGATCAGCTGGCTTACCAGAAATCTATACAGTTTTCATAAAGATATTTTTTTTTTTTTTTTTGGTTTGGGTTTTACAGCCCTTTCAAGATTATTTCACTCATATCGAGCCGATCGTTAATCATAGGTGGACGAGAACCGGAGTACCCGGAGAAAAACCACCAGACCCGTTGCAGAACTTGGCGTCTCACACGTGACCCGAGCGAGGCTCGAACCCACGGCGGTGAGAGACCTAATGACTAAGAGTCAGCGCTCTTATCCATTAGGCCACGGAGGCCCGTCTTTCATAAAGATATATCCATGCTCAGCATGGTAAGGGTAAATATACCTCAATCATTCTAACAAGTTCCAATATGTTTGTAACTAGAAATAAGGACAATTATCCTCTAATTATCCTTCTTACTCTTCCACATACGGAGCCACACCCTTAAAAACAATATACAGTCGAACTTCAATAGCTCGAACACCTTTTGGACCTCGAAAATCTGTTCGAGACAGGGGTAGTTCGAGCCACTGAGGTAACTGTGAGGAGGCATAACGAGATTCTTTTCGGTGTTCTATAATGAAAATGTATGCTGTGTGTACTCATTAGAATCGCCTCATCGAGGCGATTCTAATGGGTACACACAGCATACAGTTGCAAGATAAAAGACGAAAATCTCCTTAATTATCCCCCACTAGTTCTTATGTAGAGGATTTCGCTAGGGGCTCAAGAATGGGTTCGAAACATCCATGGTAAACGAGCCATCGGTGTTCGAGCCATCAAAGTTCTACTGTATCTCCTCTTTCCTTTTTCTCTTTTGGGATGACATGCATCTTGCTTTCTGAAATTATGGTTATGGGACTGATCATACATCAATGACAGGGGAATATCTTTTGTTTAACCTTTATCCTGCTGTTCACGACAACCACTAGTCCCCTACCTTTGCAAACAGTGTAGCTCCAGATCAGATGGCTTCTGAAGAAGATGCCATCTGATCTGGATCTATACTGTTTGTCATTCAGTTTGGGGATTAAAATGACTATAACATATCAAGTAATTTGATTGGTTTATTGTCAGAAATGGGTGTGGCTAACTTCAAGATATTCAGCAGGTAAAGGGTTAGCTAAACATGTCCAAAGTCAGCATTAGGAGCATCAGGTTGAACTTTTCCCTGTGCTTAACAGAGTCACTTTCTAGAGCTGGTTCTTATGATGAAATATGACCTTTCATAGCTCCAGATAAGGTGCTTTTTTTCATCTTTAAAGTACTGACATTTTTCTTATTTCTGCATGAAAATGTATGTTGTGGGTACTCATTAGAAGCGCCTTTGTAAGGCACTTCTAATGAGTACTCAAAACATACATTTTCATGCAGAAATAAGAAAAATAATACATGGATACCTCCTCGTCTGGGGCTATGCTTTATTAATGAAATGTGAAAGCACTCTATGGTTGGTATATAGGATAACAATTCAAATATTTGAAGTAAATAAGGTAGCAAGAAATGGCAGAAAAAAAAAATCAAAATCCAATCCCAACAATCGTACCTGCACAAGTGCTTGTGTCACATAGTGAACTAACTTTGGTCTGGTGGCCAAATAATTCAAAACATAGTTTCCTGAAAGAAATATACAAGACAGTAATTAATTATTTTTAATACTATGATCAGAAAACTAGGATCCTCAATCAATATCAAAGTTTTAACTGAGAATTTGACACCTTTTTGTTGCTATCCAGGAGGAAATTTAAAGAAATTGTGACTGTTTAAAGAAATTGTAAACGGACATACGAATGACAACAGGTTGTGATCAATCACAATAGTTCCCGATAAGCCTTCATCCTAGGAGAGCGAAAAAGACTTTAGAAATCTCCAATTTACATTTGTCAAATGTGAATGAGCAGTATATTTATAGTCATTAACAGGGTTAGACAAATCATGCTACATGTCTACAACCACAAAAGACTATGGCGAGACTGCACTTATGCACCCGAGTGTTTGCTGGTCTTTTCCTGTTGAGCTGGTTAAATAGGTATTGCATCTGGCTTAAACTAAGTAGCAGTCAGGTGCAGCATCAAAATTATTTTTTGGCTGCCCTAATGATCCTAAGTACAGAGCTCTCGGAAACGCAGGATTCTGCATATTTTACGCCAACTTTTTACAATTGTATGCGTAAAATTCACTATCTCCGATTCTTATGTACGCATGTTTTTATTGCGACACGCTTCCAAAATTACAGAAGCCATAAAATCAGAAGCTAATTTAGGCCGCTTACGCAATACCAGTAAAAGATCAAATGCGGCGCCGCTTTTTGTGTTGAAAGCACACATGCCACATATTGACAGGTATTTTTGCAAGTGGACGGTTTGCGGCACATGTTAAAAATGATTGTACCTTTTTAATCTCGCCGCGCTAATCCCTGTGTTATTACGGATTACAATTACCGTATTCGGGTGTGTACTACCAGCATTTGCGTACTACCCGCACCCCCCTTTTTTGCCAAAATCTGGGGGAAAAACTGTTATTCTGTTGTATTACCCGCATGGAACATTTGCTGAAATTTTGGTGGATGCGTAAGTGAGAAAAAGTAGGAATTTGGCCAGTTTTTGTAACATACAACGGAACGCGCGATCGTCTCCAAAAGGCGGGAAAATGCACGTGCGTGCGAGTATCACCAGAAAGCATGTATTTTGCATTAAAATGTTGAAAAAACTTTACCTGTTCACCATTGTAATTTATTTATTAACCCACATATGCCCGCGGCCCTTTTTTGGGACATCGGCAAACAGTGCAGTCCCCGATCAGACACCTCAGAAAGGCGCCGCAGACGTCTCTTTTTTGGGACATCGGCAAACAGTGCAGTCCCAGATCAGACACATCAGAAAGACGCCGCAGACGTCTGATTTGGATTTACACTGTTTGATGATTTATAACGGTTCAATTATGACACTATTGTTAATCCCTGTCATATAATTGCCACCCTGCGGTGCGTGTCGATAAGGTGTGAAAATATGGCCAAGTTATGTCTCTAATTTGCGTTTATTCCCCAATCATAAAATTTAATCCGCAATCAATGTGAAAATTATTTAATTGCTCCTAAGACGAGTTGCTACGACTATTCTACTACCTCGTAAATGGTTATGTTTTGGCGCCAAATAGCAGACGCTTGGCGAGAAAAGTTGAATGCTTTAATTTGTGTTAACACATCTGTATGCTTTTGTTGGTATTGACACGGAGCTTACGGAAAACGCTGTTTTCCACAACCGTTTTGCTATCGAGAATATTTTTACCGTTTCCAAACAATTTTTTATAAGAGAGATACGCCCCATTAAGATAAAACAATAGACACGTGTGGGGTTGCTGGGGTCCGATGACGTCATTTACCGATCGCGTGCAGAAAAAACTGTAGCGGTGGTTTGTGGGCGGCGGTTTTGATGCCGGAAAACTTTGATGTTCGCATTGAACTTGTTTGTTTATTTAGTTTAAAATCAGAGTTTTAGGAATAATACTCACAAAATCGGGCTTGCTAGTAATGGAGATTGTTACATTACTTATGTGTAAGTAAAATTGAGTGGACAATTAAACGTTTTTTATGTCGGGAATCGTAAAAGGATAGAGCATAACACGAGATGCATCGTATTTTCTGCTGACAAAAGTAAAAACAAGAGCACCGCAAGCGGCGCCATGCTCGTCTGTTTTTTCATGTCACATAGACAAAGGTCAAAGTTCAAAGGTCAAGGTCACAGGTCAAAAAGCATGGTATGACTGAAAAGGTCTTGTCCCAAGGAACATTCATGTGAAGTTGGAAGGCTCTGTTGTGAATAGTACTGAAATAAGAGACAAAAACAATTTAAAAAAAAACGGAGAGAAAAGGGGAGATAGTTCAATCAAATTGCAAGATGGAGTTATAAAACTTGTAGGGAATGTAGCTCTTGTGATGGTGAGTATGTGTATGAAGTTTCATGAAGGTAGGCCAAATACTTTTGGAAATATGGTCAAGGTTAAGGTTTTCGGTTAAATTTTCGAAAAATAGGTCAAAGTTCAAAGGTCAAGGTCACAGATCAAAAAGTGTGGTATCACTGAAAAGGTCTTGTCCCAAGGAACATTCATGTGAAGTTTGAAGGCTCTGTTGTGAATAGTATTAAAATGAGAGCAAAAAATGTGTTTCAGAAAAAAAATTGGAAAAGGGGAGATAATTCAGCCAAAATCAACAATGTTGTTATGGTCCTTGGTCAAAATGTAGCTCTTGTGATGATGAGTGTGTGTATGAAGTTTCATGAGGCTAGGTCTAATACTTTTTAAGTTATGGCCAAGGTTAAGTTTTTTTGGAACAACGACGACAGACGACGACAACGCAGACGCCGGAGTGATGACAATAGCTCGAAAGTTTTTTTTTCAAAAAACAGACGAGCTAATAAAATGATCCAAAAATAATTCGCGTGGATTACCCGCACCCTGAACTTGGGCCTGTAATTTGAGGGGAAAAAACTGCGGGTAATACACGCCCGAATATTAGTTTACTGATTGATGTAAGCATGAACCATCAACAGATTAACATTAGTCGGTAAAATATTACATTTAGGTAAACCAGGGTTAAGGCAAAGACTATATAATTGACGAATTACCAATGTCATGTATTTTCGCGACTACACGGCCAAAAAGTGTATTGATATTTACTGGTGACATAAATGTCTGTTATTCTTCAAAATGCAATCATTTTTATAACAATTACAGGCAGTCAGACTTGGTTAGGATGCTTCCCCTCGAATTTGTTGACAAAATTATGAGCTAGTGTCAAGTACATGTACATCCGAATTTGAAAGCACAAACATGGCTGTATAGAATGCTTCTTTTCTGATCTACATTGGGTTTACATTACATCTGCTGTTATCCTGACACAACATGATTTTTATGATGTGGCATTATTTGGCTAGAAGTGTGAAAATAAATCAGAGCAACTGCATGTTTTTTTTTTGGGGGGGTGGGGGGTGGGGGGGGGGGGGGGGGTGGGGGGAGTGGGTTTACTAGGGTAGTGGGGTATACATTATTTTCCTAATATTTCTACAAAACATCAGATTGTGGCTGCTTCTTAGACTCATCAGTGAAATAGTTCTAACTAGTACCCACAATCTACACGTCAGTTATTCATATGGATGTGTAGCCTGATCATTAGAAATTTTTGTCTATGTTCTATGCGCAATCAAGATCAGAACGCCAACTTTTTACCTGTGAATCCAACTTTTTACAAGGAAGGATTCCTGGAATCCTGTTTTCAAAATCCTAGTGCGAGCTCTGTAATTATTGGGACACACAGGCCTAAGCAAAACAGTGCAGACCCAACAAAGCAGACGACAATTATTGTGATTGATGTCTTATGCCAATACTGTAATGATTCTAAGTATTGGGACAGATAGGCCTAAGCAAACAGTGTAGACCCTGAGCAGACTGCTCCTACACTGTTTGCCATTCTGTCTCCACCTTTCGGACTTCTTGTTGAGTCATGGAACACATTTGTTAAAACTTTCGGTTACATCAAGTCCTAAAGATGTTCGAATTTTCATGATTTTTAGGGAAGTGACATTGTTAGCTTTGAGACACTGGGCAAGGGTTGCTTCCTCCACATTTGTAAGCTGCACATATAATCAGTTTGTTTGATTTGAGGTTTAATACCCCCGTCAACACAGTAAAGGCCATTTTGGAGACGTTGCTTCCAATTTTGTGAGACTTTTACCCAACATTGAGATGAAATGACATCTCAAGCCCTGCCCCCAAATGAAACCAAATGAGTTTATAAGCATGGACGGGCCGACTTGCACCGCTCTGCCTGGGCAAGCTTAGATCCTCTAAAGGGTTTACTAGTACTTGTGTGCGGGTCGGTTTCAGCTCTGCGTGGAAGCATCATGCAGCCCGTATATTTCTTCAAGCCCAGATGGGCGGGGCCGATATATAATCCGTGAGTTTGTTGATAGTACATGTATTACTTACTGATGTCTATTCTTTGCTCCAGTGGTAGGGTAATATTTGGTCGACTCACTAGCTTTGTCAGTGTTGTGGCAGCCAGTAGCTGGGCATATGGAGACTGAAAAGTATTAATTTCATACAGTACCATGAAAGGGAGACAACAAGATCATGAAATTACCAAATCACCATAAGAGTATTTATTTAAATAATATGTATTTCTGTCATTCTGGCAGAGCCGCTAAAAGTCAGGCCTCATATTGATCAAACTTTTCCACACCCAAAAGGCCCGATTTTGCAGGCTTATCCCGTATCCCCTGCTGAACAAGACAACCATTACCTTTGGAAACAGTGTAGATCCAGATCAGATGTCTTTTGAAGAAGCCATCTGATCAGGATCATCACTGTTTGTAATGCAGTTTGTGGATTGAATGAATACAGTATATCAAGTAATGTGGCTAAATAAATATTTTCAGTAGGATAAGCGGCCCCACCCATATGAGCTTGAAGAAACAGATGGGCTGCATGATGCTTAAGCCTGCCCAGGCAAAGCAGTGCAAGTCAGACTGTCCATGCTTATAAACCCTATTGGTTTCATTGAGTGACAGGGCTTGAGTTGTCATTTCATCTCAATATCGAGTAGAAGACCCACAAAAAAGGAAACAATGTCTCCAAAATGACCTATACAGTGTTGATGGGGACATTAAACCTCAAATCAATCAATCAATCAATCAATCAGTAGGATAAGGGTTAAATAGTCATTTTAAACAGAATATGGGATGAAAAGCTTGAAATCAAGCAAATATCAAGCTCTAAAAAGCCTGAAATCCTGCATATGCCTGAAAAATATGAAGCCTGAAAAGTACCAGTATAGTAGTCACAACAAAGAGTGGCCAGGCTCAATTCATTTTCAATGCTGAGTCCACAAGAAGATTTGGTAGAATGCCTTTCACATACTTTTTTTGCATGCGAACCAAATGGCAGTACCGTAAAAATTCGGCTATAAGACGAGGATTTTTCCCTCCAAAATGAGCCCAAAAAAATGACCATGTCTTATAGCCGAGGTCATGGACTCCAGGTTTTTTTCCGGCAATGTCCGACGAAGACCAGACATACGGAAAAAGCCGATCGGTGATTTTTGAATTGATATAAATCGGCGCCCACAAACCACCGCTCCGATTTTTCTGCACGCGATCAGTAAATGACGTAATCCGACGCCATAACCCCCACACGTGTTTAATGTCATTGCGTGTATCTCTTTCATAAAAAAAATGTTTGGAACCGGTAAAAAATATTTTCCCGATAGCTAAGCGGTTGTGAATAGAGGTGGATAGAAAATCAATGCTTTGCACAGCTCCCGAATTATCCCCAGAAGCTCCGTGTCAATAACCAACAACAGCGTTCGACTTTTCCCGGCAACGTCTGCTATTTGGCGCCAAAACATAACCATTCATGAGATCGTAGAATAGTCCGATTTTATAATGCAAACATTTACCGTTAGATGTAGCTAATAGTCTGAAGAGCAATTAAATCATTTTCACATTGATTGTGGATTAAATTTTATGACTGGAGGATAAACGCAAATTAGAGACATAACTTGACCATATTTTCACACCTTATCAACACGCACCGCAGGGTGGCAATTATACGACAGGGATTCACAATAGTGTCATACTTGAACCGTAATAAATACACAGCTGGTTTGTCTCTGAATTGACAGCGATTTACTTACTGGTCTAGTTCTACCGTATTTAAGTACTCAAAAAGACTGGCAGTTGTAGACGATTTTTTTTTTGCACTTGTCCCGACCGAGCGTCATAAGGTCAAAGTGCACCTGCCCGGCGTGATTTCGGTCTTGTCCAGGACGGCCGGGAAATGGATTTGTCAGCCCCTGTCGTCTATTAAATAGGAGTCTGTATAGCCTAAGCCAGCAAAGCGTGTACCGGGCCGACAGCTATACGACGTATCGGCCCGACGTTTGCCGCTATTTTGTGCGGTCAAACAAGCCATGTTAGGGGTAAGTAGAGGGGTTTTCTAACGAAAAAAGGCCGATTTCTCACATCTAACTGGCATCTGGCGGTAGCAGATAGGCCCCGACAGATATGGCAAAAATCTGACCCATCTTATAAAAGAGTATAAGCAAAATCCTGCCTTAGAAAAGCTGAAAAGGGGGTCCCGTCTTATAGCCGAATCGCCTTATAGCCGAATTTTTACGGTATATTGTTTGTTTGATTTGAGGTTTAACGTCCCCGTCAACACTGTAAAGGTCATTTTGGAGACGTTGCTTCCCATTTTGTGGGACTTTTACCCGACACTGAGATGAAATGACATCTCAAGCCCTGTCGCCCAATGAAACCAATAGGCTTTATTGGCATGGACGGTCCGCCTCGCACCGCGGTTCCTGTAAGGGGTTTACCAGTACTAGTGTGCGGGCCGGATTCAGCTCTGCGTGGAAGCTCATGCAGCCCATATATTTCTTCAAGCCCCTATGGGCGGGGGCCTTAAATGGCAGTATACACTATGGCTTATCGTTACAGTTAAATTCACATAATCGGTTGCCTTGGTTCGCCTTATTGTTAATAGAATATTCCAAAGGCGGGTGCAACCGATAGTTCTGCCGTGCCAATATTATTTGCAACTACTAGACAGAAATGACCTAAATATCAGAACATGACAAGCAATTACAGACTAATTCTAAATACTTACATTGCCTCGTTCAAGCAGAAGCTGGCATTTGTTAAGACAATCTGGAGAATCAGCAAAGGCTACAAGCGCTTTCTCTGCCTCAGATCTAAGATTGGTGTCCGCTGTTTCATAGAGCTGTTTACAGAGGTTCTCTAGCTGGAGTAACTCCTGCAGAGAAAATGACAGAATACCATAGAAATCATAGCAACAGACAAGGTTGTTTTCCTTATTTCTCCATATAAACCTATCTTGTGGGTATCCATTAGAACTGCCTCGCTGAGGCAGTTCTAATGAATACCCACAACAGGTTTTTATGTAGAACTGACAAAAACTATCCTTCAATTATCACAATGCGCATCCTGGTGATCAGGATGCGTGTTCAATACCTGCCGGGGTCTGCAACATTCTTTCGTGGAGATTAATCATGATATCTTTTCTACGGTCATTCTCTCCCTTCCGCTGATTCAAGATGGGCAGTTGTCAGTTTCTGGCAAAATAATGTGTACTGTACTGGTTAACCACTTTATGTATAAGCATGCCCAGGAAAAGTGTGGATAGGTAAACTGACAAACTCAAACATGACCTAAATAGTGTTGACTGGGCCATTAAACTCGAATACAAAAAAAAAACAAAATCCATTATCACAAAACACCAACCTTATCTGTTGCTATGAGATATACAGACGATCCTTGATAATAATGACACTACATGTATTTGTTCCCTAACACTTATCTTTATAAAGAGGCCGGCCTAGGTAGCTCAGTCGGATGCGCGCATGACTGGTGTTCAGGAGGATGCGGGTTCGATACCTGCCGGGGTCGACAACATTCTCCATGGAGATTGATCATGAAATCTTTACTACGGTCATTCTCTCCCTTCAGCTAATTCAAAATACCCGTATGAAAAAAGGTATGTGAAACTAGTGTATCTGTTCAGAAACAGAATTGTAATTTGTTACTGGTGACACGTCAAAATGACATTCATACACCAGGACCTGTGATATGGGAAGTTAGTCCCTAGCTCTAACCAAGGAGGTAAACTACAGTGTCTAGCTGGAGGTGTGTGTGTGAATTCGGGTTTAACGTCGCTTTCAACAATTTTTCAGTCATATCACGACGGTGTCTGGTTGCGACAGGGAGCTCAATGCTCACGTTTATAGTGCTGCCTCACTGAAGTATCATGTCCCAGACACATTACATGATACCACACCCAGTCACATTATCCTGACACTGGATCGACCAGTCCTAGCTCTACCCCGTAAATCTGAGTGCCAAGCGAGGAGCAGCTAGTACCATTTTTAACGACTTTGGTATGTCGCGGCCCGGGATCGAACCCGAGACCTCCCGTTCCCCGGAGCGGACACTCTACCAACTGAGCTATCGGGCCGGTATCTAGCTGGAGGAACAAGAATATCGGTGAAACTGATGGATGCTCCCCGAAGATGCAATAGTCGGAACAGGAAACATTATCCTAGTTAAAGAGGGTATAGTGTATATACTCACTGTACTTCAAAATGGAGTATAACAAAACTTGCCGGTGGACAGATTAGCTTGCCTGATGACATGTCATACAAACACCAGCAGCACAAAAGTCGGCATTAATCATATCAGAATGATTAGAGGTTGATAATGAAAGGCTGTGTGCAATGGAACTCCGTTTACAGTTGTAAAGATTTCTGCCTCCAGCAAGTTTTTTCTAAAAAAGCCGCAGTGACCTTGACCTTGAGCCCAGGACCCTGAAAGTCAAACTTGCTCGAGACATTATCATACCCAACATTTGTGTGAAGTTATAATAAAATCCATCAATAAATGTAGACACTAGAGCGATGACAAAGTTTTTTCTAAAAAAAGCCACAGTGACCTTTACCTTGAGCCCAGGATCCTGAAAGTCGAACTTGCTCAAGATATTATTATACCCAACATTTGTGTGAAGTTATTTTTTTTTCTTAAAATAGTTGCAGTGACCTTGACCATGAAAGTCAAACTTGCTTGCGATATTATCATACCCAAGATTTGTGTGAAATTATATTAAAATCCATCGATAAATGTAGGCACTAGAGCGATGACAAAGTTTTTTTTCTAAAAATAACCACAGAACCTTGACCCCAGGATCCTGAAAGATGAACTTGCTCGAGATATTATTATACCAAACATTTGTGCGAAGTTATATTAAAATCCATCAGCAAGTCGACGCTAAGAGCTATATAGTTTTTTTTTCTAAAAATAACCGCAGTGACCTTGACAATGAGCCCAGGACCCTGAAAGTTGAACTTGCTTGAAATATTATCATACTCAACATTTGTGTGAAATTACATTAAAATCCATCAATAAATGTTAATGTAGGCACTAGAGCGAAAACAAAATTTTCTAAAAAAAGCCACAGTGACCTTGAGCCCAGGACCCTGAAAGTCGAACATGCTCAAGATATTATCATACCAAACATTTTTGTGAAGTAATATTAAAATTCATCAATAAGTGTAGGCACAAGAGTAATGACAAAGTAATTCTAAAAATAGCCACAGTGACCTTACATTGCAGCTTTAAACAAAGTACCATAACTCTGTGACAAATCATCTAACCAGATAGCATGGATGATATGCGCGTCCCCTATTGCAACTTAAGATTCCATTGAAGTTTCGTTGAATTTCGGTAAGTAGTTGCTGAGAATTTGCGTGGACACGAACAGTACCCTATATATTCATGCAGAATTCATCAAAGGGCCTTACCTGTTGGAAAAATCATTGAACCAAAACACTCAGGTGATATGTGCATCCGCCTTCGATACTTAATATTCCCATGAAGTTTAATACAAATCCAACCAGTAGATTCTGAGAATTCGCGTGGACAAGGGCATGACAGACGCACATACGAAGCAGTGACTATCTGTTGGAATCCAGGCCCAGGAGAAGTGAAAAATCGAGGTACTATACCTAAATCGACGTTTATAACCTCGATCGAGGTTTCAAAACACCCTAAATATGTGTAAACCATGTAGTGTGCATGAAAACTGCACAAAATTGCAAGGAATTTCCCTGTGTCGATCGTAGTCTTCAGGCCAACAAGTCTGAAGAACGATAAAACAACGGTATTCACCTGAGCATTTTTTGCAAAAATAACTCCTTTTAAACTCTGAAAGTACAAAGATTTGAGATTCAACACCGAAACAGTACGTATTTACGATAGTTTTGATGTTTAGATTACATGTTTCCTTTGCAGCTTTCACTTTCTTGAAATCGCCCGCAAAAGACCGAAAGTAGGTCGCTTAGATCCATGCAAAATTAAAAATATTACAATCAGCATCCAAATGTACGGTGGACAATAATGATCTTACATAATTAGCTGTTTGTTGAATTTACCTTATATATTTATTTATTTTTGGCTGGGGACTGGGGTTGGCCCTTTCAAGAACATTTAACTTGAATCTAGCCAAACATCTAACAAACAAAATAACGACTACCAGATAAACAAATTACGAACCAAACAAAACATAAGCGCCATTTATTCTATCACCTGTAAAGTTTTCATCATCAATGATAATGAATTTTATTTTGCTTCAGGAATGCCAAACTTCCAAAAGGTTGTGTCAGGCTTCAGGACAAATCACCCCAAAGATAACTCACCCCAAGATAATTCGCTCACCCAAGAGAAAATTCGCCCCTAGACAGCCCCCCACCTTTTTTGTGCAAATTGCCCCATGGTTAAAACAAATCGACAAACGGTATGAACAACTGGCCTGTGGTAAATACAACTCTTCTCATTTTTTTTTTTTTTGATAATACATAACAGTAAGTGAATGGATATAACGGATAAAATGCGCCAAATATCTAAAACATGACGATGACTTGATACATCTGAGTGATCAAGAGGGCCGTATGTTTGTTGTGCAGCAGTTTATTAGAAGGTGCTTTAGTCAATAAAAACTTTCTTTGTTAATGTTAAATGTTTAATAAATGCATAAGATAGGAACCCGAAGATATACCTTTTATGGATTGATTGGACAACTGTGTCTTTTCTACTGAAACACACAACTACAATTTTAGCAAACAACTTTTGCATATTTTATTGGTGTTTTTCAAAGTAAATAGTGTAGATTTTGTAAAATTGGACAGTGTTGTCTTGGTGGATGTTGTCTTTTAAATGTGGAGGAGGGGGATTCAAGTTAGCTTGGGACGTGTTGTCGGCATTTCTTGCAGAATTTAGCAACTTCGGTGCTCGTGGTGGGTTGTTAACCGAAAACTTCTTAATCAGGGTGATCTGTATCATAGACTGCGCGGAGTCTTTTCGGGGGTTTATGGACGTCGTTTCGATTTGGTTTCGGAATTCGGTGTTGGGCTTGGGTCACTTCTGGAACAAGGTCTATCGGAACTTGAATTTTATGTTGACTCAGTATATAAATTAAGAAAATGTATATAATTGCAATGACTTTGGCATCCAATTTTGCAAGGCCGTTCTTCGATGTGGCATGCATAGTGGTTGGCCCAATCATGGTTGACAGCTTTGCTTCCTTTTTTAATTGCATACCTGCTGGTCCGGCCTAAGATTCTATGATGGTACCAGCATAATGGCTTAGCCTAATGGCCATTTTGTGGGAAAGTAACTGTCCTTTTGGCTTACGCTATTGATGGTTCCATTAGGGTCTGTTGTTTCATGTTTGTGTTTCTTTCCCTTTGGTGTCTCTGATGGGAGCTGTGGGTTAATTGTATCGATTCCAAATCATTGCATTCAATTGTATATTATAATTGATAAACATGATAAAAAGGTTGTAAAGCATAGAATAAAATGTAGTAAAACATAGTAAATCATTGATTATGCATAATAATACTTACAGGACTTCCAGGTATAATGCTTATCACTTTTTAATACATGTATGTATTGAATATATTTCCCCTTGTTTTAGTTTTAGTAGGTTTGACTACGAAGCGATACCTAGCAGTACCTACTAAAACCAAATCAAATGTAATCAAATGTAGAATAAAATAGAGCAAAACGTGGTTAGACGCTGGGAACCGGAGGTAATGCACAGAGGGTGTCTAGGTATACTGCTTTTTACGTTTCTGTACGTATTGAATGCGTTTCGTCTACATTTTAATGTTTTATAACGTTTACTACCTAGGTTATAGAAATGCGTGTAGATTTTGAAAATGTCAATACAAATGTAGCTGGGACAGTTAGCAATTATACACAATTAAGTGAAGACAAATTATTTTCATTGTAACATGGTACGAAAAGTGAAATTAATCCATTCAGTAATACTAACTAACAATCCTGTCCACTGCTGAAAGTACAGAGGATAGTTTAGCTAAGTGTTTCTCTTTGGTGAGAACTAGTTACCCTTGGAATATGGGACGAGTTGTCTTATGAGGGAAATGTCATGAACCCCTTATAATAGCTTATGATCAAAATGATAGTCTCGGTATGGATGGAAAGAGCCGAAATAATTTGTGATAGCTTAGGAAACTTTCTTTCAGTCTAATTTAGTAGAATAAAAACCAGCATTTATGACCAATGCATATTTAAATTTACACCATTGCTATTTTTAAGATTGTCATTATTGTCCTCCGTAGATAACGACGTTGATGCGGAAAATAGCGATTGATGAGGCTGTAAGCGACTAAATGATCTCCCTTTTCATGCGTGAAATCTACTTTGACACCGATGAAACTTTTCCAACACAGAAACATTTGTAAAACAGATTTTATAAAGATATTTCAGTGTTCTCATCATTTTTTGTAATTTTAGTAGCAACCCCAGGCCAATTTTTTAAACTCCATTTTTCAATAAATAATTATTTGGAGCAAACAGAGCTCCTTAAGAGCTTTTCAGAACTGTTTTATTTTCTAAAATATCTCAAATATTAAGGAAGTTATGGCATTTTGAAGTTCCGAAAAAATAACCATTTTTGAGAAGAATATTCCCATATAATGCCTTTATAATCGCGTCGCGGAGACGGAACCAGAATCTCTAAGATTTTTAGAAAAAATGCCATAACTTTTTTATTTTTTGAGATATCTTGATGAAATTTGGAACACAATTAGATCACTAATACCTGCATCTATTTATTTGCTTATTCTTGTAATAAAACATACATATACAGAGAAATTAATTTGTAACTAGTGTAATTTTGTAACATTTTTTTTGATAATTTTTTACTGAAACTACTCATGTTGAACCGCTCAAAATTACTTGCCGAAAAACCACTACTTCTCAAATATCTCTTTGCTATACAAATAAATAATACATTATGTAACAAATTCTAGAATGAAATCAGTGAAAACAATGGCATCTTCTTATGCCAGTCTGATCTGAAAGAACATATTTAGAATCATATAAAAAAGTCATAGGCTGGAACAAACAGTTTTTGTTTCATCAATCTACGTCTTGACTTCATTCAAAATGTTATTAATGATTATTCACAAACTCATAGCAATAGATAAGGAAGGTATTTGGTAATAACTGAAGGATAATTTTCCTTATTTTTCCTTGAAACCTATGTGGTGTAGTGGCTATGCATCTCGCCTTGTAAACCAGGTGTCGCAGGATCGATCCTGGGCTTCTCCGGACTTTTGGAATTCGGATGAGTCTTTAAATCGAGGTCCAGTCCCTGTATGACCTTAGCTGTTGGTGAGACATAAAACTCAAACACTCACTCCTTATTTCTCCATATAAATCTATGATGTGGGTATTCATTCGAACCACCTCGCCGAGGCGGTTCTAATGAATACCCACATCATAGGATTTTTAAGGAGACCTGACAAAAAGTTTTGTCTATAGTTATCTCCAAATTATACTTTATTATATATGGTAGAAAAAACTCCTGAGACAAAATGAATACCGTAAGCACTATTCACTTTTCTGTCTTTTTTTTTTCTTCAAAACACTCAGTTCAGTAAAACTTCAAGAATTCACCGTGTCACACGAGTGTAATCGTTTGGCAAAAAATCTCACTGGGGCTTTGTTGTGGAGAGGATGCAGTTCAGGCAGTTTTTGTGTATCATGTATCAATTTTATATAATATACAAGTCCTTTACAAACAGAACTCAGTGTCAGAGACCACAGTCTGCCACTTGTGGTGGACAGTTGTATCCTGAGTCTGTTTGTAATTATAAATTGTTTCTTAACATCCGATATTAAAACACCTTTTTATTTTAAACCCACTTTATACAGTATAAAGTGGGGTTTACAGTGATAGGTACATGTATATTAGTTTCATGATATAGAATGTGTGTACTCATTAGAACAGACTCATTGAGGCAGTTTTAACAAGTACCCACAATCTATGTTTGCAGCAGAAATAAAAAGCATATCAAAAATTATCTTTAGAAAGGTGTCATTTTTGAAGCCATGAAAGAATTTTATATGTCACATGCTTTTTGATACTGATGATTCATTAACATGTATCTAATTTTCACCTAGAAATAAACTTCTTTATATTCTTGAAACGTTTTTTCAATGTCGCTTGTTTCTTTAATCTCCCAGAGACGACCAGAATTTAGACATTCCGGAATGAATCCTTTGCACAATATAAATCTGCGGTCACATGACTGGACATCTTCGCGAGAAGGCCAGCTAAAACAGCCAGTTTTTCTTGCTGGAACCATGAACTTTACAACAAAGTTATTTTCATCTTTAGATTTTATCACTATACCAGGATACCATGCATCCTGGTAAGCCACAGCAACGTAGTCATTGTCTTTGATGATTTCATTTGTTGGAAGTTTCTCGAGCAGCGCTGCTTCTTCCTCATGATCGGAGTAGTTGTCTGGCTCTGTATCATCAAGCTGGTGGTTGCCAGTTTCCATGCGCTGATTACGATCAGTCACAGTTTTCCGCTTTCTGCTTGTGGCCTTCTTCACCATCATTTCTGCATTGATTACTTGCAAGACTGTCTGTTCATCAGCCCTGTGCTTTTTACGCAGTTCTTTTCCACCTTTTCGGGCAGATTTCAGAAGTTCAGAACGCATATCATCAGGCATTTCCACAAGCCAGCCCATCATGTTAGTTCTATTGCGCTTTAACAGTTGGATAGACGAGTGATGATGCATCGTAGCACTAGGTCTGCGTCTCTGACTACTATCTAGATCCCCGAAATGATGTTCACATCCCAAGTTTGTTAAGTGTGCAAACTGTGTTCTCTGGAGATCTTCTTTGGACGGCTGTTGTCCAAAGGTGCCTTCTTTCAGGAAGTCAGTCAGCTGCTTTTGTATTGTTGCATTCATTGCATGGCATACAAGTTTAATTGTCTTTAAGAGCAGGCTTCTACTTTCCGCGTTATTTTCAACAGTGAATACATCCGACAACAATTTCTCGTTCATTACTGCCAAAGCGTTTGACCTGTTGTCTTTCCAGCAATATCCAGTCTCAATCATGTGTGATGGATTAGACTCACATATGTACAGGAATTCATTGAGAGCTGAAATTTCCTTGTACAGCTCCAGATATGGCACTTCAACACTTGTTACCAAATTCCAGTATGGGCCAGTTATTTTCAGATACACCACACCTAGGCACTGAATAAGAGACATTATAGAGTCTGATTTAAGGTCAGCGAGTACGGATTTTAGCTTTAGGTTTGGGTTGGTAACACACTCCAAGACTGTGACAAAGTCATTTCTGTGATGGAAAACTTCTGCAGCTGTTTGAAATAAAGCATTAAATCGGTTATCCTTATAGTTTCCGATAACTGATTTTTTCCCACTTACAGCGCAGTGTGCCTCCCACAGGTCTCTGACGCCATGATGGTCTCCAGCAGGGCCAAACACCTCCGAAACTGTTCTAAGCGTGCGTTCAACAGCAGTATTTTTCTTACTCCAGTATTTAAAACATGGCAGACCATCACGACCCAAGGGGCCTTTCTCCTTTACTAAATCTTTCTCAAGTTCAACCATATCCTTGCATATGTACCTATGGAAGCCGAGCAGTACATGTGCCATACAGTGGAAATGTAAAACCTTGCAGTGCTCATTTTCATCATATTGTCCAAGTACTGAATCACGCCATTCATCAAGAAGTCTGTCTGCCTTTTTTTCATTACTTGCGCGGTCACTCATTGTGAAAGCCAATTTTTCAAGGGAATTTTTCAAGAAAATGTCTGGGTCAGTTTGCTGTTCACTTTCTTTCATTTGATTGACTGTAGAATTGAGATCAGCTAACTCTTGAACATGTTTCTTTGTAACATTATTAATTGTATCAGCGGTTTCATGAGCAACCCGGTTGAAACCAAGACTAAGTATTTCTCCAGTGGCCAGCGTAATTGATGTGTCGACAATTTTTTGTTTTCGTCGCGTAGTCCCATCTCTATTCAGCCCCCAGTTTTCTGTCTCGGACAATTGTTTAGATATATACGCCTTAGCTAAAAAGTGTCCTTCATCAACGATAGTCTGAACAGTCGAACTTGATGGTATTTCATGTTTTTCAAATTCTTTACCAAACAAATGTTTTGACACAGCCTGTATGACACTGGGAACCTTTTCGACTGCAACTTCCAAGCCACTTAACTCTATCACACATAACCTGACACTATCCGTAAATGAACCGTCACTTTCTTTTGTACCAAATACCTGACTGATTTGCTCATTTAGCATGTCTACCTTTGTTTCTAGTTCTTTAATTATCAAATCCTTCTGTTTGATAATGTTTTTCTGCTGCTTCACTTGGTCAGAATGCTCCACTTTTCTAAATTTTTGCCTGAGTTTGTTTGCTGATTGTTTGTAATAACTGGCTGTTTTCTGGGCCAGAATCTTCTTTTTTTCTTCTTCTGTGGCATTATTTTGGGTGTCCTTTAGGGTCTTATTCTGAAAGGTCATCTCTTCAATCTGTTGCTTAAGTCTGTTTATAGTATCTGTATTAGTTGAAATAACTTGTCTCTGTTTTGATAACAAGTGCTGAGCTTCACGGAGAGACTTTCTGCTTTGTCGAGCAGTTTCATCCCTCTTGTTTACGTTCCTTACAGAATAGTGACCAAGTTTACATTGAAGACTTCTCAGTTCTTCTTTACATATTTGTATTTCACTTTGTATCCGAGTCAACGACTTGTTACCTTTATTAAAATCATACAGATACATATTATGATTTTTTCTGTTTTCATCGATGGCCACATGCACACCGCTATCCGTTTGGCATTCCACAGATCTGGTCTCACACGCACTTTGATGTTTGTCATGGTGTAAGTTCTCATCACAGTCTTGAGAATAATTGGCTGAGCATTCTTCATTCATTGATTCCAACAACAATGTTGAAACATTCTCCACGTGTTCTTCAGACGTCTGGCAAGAAACAAGCACTAATTTTGATGCAGGTGGATCAAATGACTGATCCAGAAAGTCATCAAATGACTTGTAGCCCTTAACTTTTTTCTTTGCCACAAATCTTCTACGGATATCAGTGAGCCGATTGAGCTTACTTTTCAGTGCTGCTATATTAGCTGATTCAAACAATGCTGGCTGGATGTGTTTTAATATGTTCACAACCTCTGTTGAGGTTTTGCACATCTTTTGAATCTCAAAAACAACACCATTTTTAACACAATCTTGTTTCAGAGGTTCTATGGTGTCAGTACTGTTCAGTTGTTCAGAAGAGAGGTTGATTGCCTTGCAATAGGGGCCTGGGTATTGATTCTCCATGGTTCTATTCAAACATTGCTGAGTCACAAAATATAGAAGCAGTACTAGCAGCGTATATCTGAAACCATAGAAAAAAAATATCTATCTCTAGATCTATCTGTTTTTTTTGTTTTTTTTTATCTATCAAAATGCTAATTTAAAGATTTGTTTGTTTGATTTCAAGTTTAACGTCCCCTTCAACACTGTGAAGGTCGTTTGCGAGACGTTGCTTCCAATTTTGTGGGACTTTCACCCGACATTGAGATGAAATGACTTCTCAAGCCCTGCAGCCCAATGAAACCAATACGGTTTATAATAGTGGACGAGACGACTCGCACCAGATTGCCTGGGCAGGCTTAGATCTTATAAGCCATTTACCAGTAACCGTGTGCGGGTCGGTTTCAGCTCTGCGTGGAAGCATCATGCAGCCCATCTATTTCTTCAAGCCCCGATGGGCGGGGGCTGACTACATGCCCTGATGGGTGGGGGGGGGGGGCTGACTAATTTAAAGATCATGATAATATTGTTTTATCAGTTAAATAATTAATTTGTTGGTAGGACTGGGGTTAATGCACCTGATCCCAGCCCTTTTGACAGCAAAATTAGGTGGGACCTGTTTTTGTTAATATGTCCGAATCGGTGGCATGTCCGAATACTAGTTCCGTTCAAGGTCGATCTTTTTCCATCGTGTTTCTCACGTTTTACGATTTATTTTTTTCATTCATCACTTCAGATGCATTTAATAACAATATTTATTTATTATTTGACCAAAAATCACCATTCATATGGGAGAAAACAGCGTTTTCGGCCGAAAAACTATCTTGTGTTCAAAATTTACAGGTGCGCGAAAGCGCTAATAGGCCTTTGGAAAATGGGAGAAAATACGATTAAAATCGCAAAATAATGAAAATTGAAGGGTTTCAGGACATTAAATAAATGTTTAATAACATTTTGATGCATAAATTGATATCTGATATTGATCGATGTTATTTATTTCAACCGGTAAAATTGGTCAAATTCCATCGCATATCGGATTTTTCAATATGGCGGCTATCTGTTTACACTGGCGCTGGGGATTTTCCATGACGCTATACATATTTGGGGCTCAATGCGGGTTATTAAATAAATAAAAAATAGTACATATTATACATTTTTCGAAACAGTAAACCTGAAAGAATTCAGTACTTTTTAAATTTTAAAGATATACCTAGCGGTCTTCATGCAGCAGGGCTCTGACTTTGGGTTTCAATAACTTGACTTTGGATGGTCGGAAATTAAAAATTCAAGAACCTTCGGATACCTCAAGCTTTGCCCTGATTGGATATGCTATTTTTGTAACTGGGTCAAACTACATGCCAACCGCGTGGGTGGTTAAATATAGTGACCCGATATATTTTGGTGCAGAAAATAGGCCTTATTGGAGATTATTGGAAATTATGTAATTTCCTAAATTAACCTGTAAAATAAATAATATTTTTATGATAAACAACAACAAAATATATATCAATAGAAAGCAAATTTTATTAGCTTTACACACATATAAACATCATAACAATATTGTCAACAAGAAAGAGAAAATTAGGGTATTTAGTCCACTGACTAGGAAAATTGCCATAATTCTTAACCAGGTATTGGAGACTGCTGGGGTTGCTAATTTTAGGTAAGAAATAAGTGTTTTTTACAAGAAAACGCTCGGGTGAGTTCCCATGTTTTTGGATTATTTCAATACCAATAAACGTTGTAATGAGTTTTCGCAACTCATAATTTTGCAGTTTGACACAGAATGGAATGCACACAAGGTTTTGCAGTTCTGATCAGCATAAGAAAACCTCGATCGAGCTTATAAACTTCGATATAGGTACAGTACCTCGATTTTTCACTTCTCCTGGGCCTGGGAATCCCCTGGAACACGAGTTGTTTTACCACTGCACTAATGCACGCCAAGCGTTATGCATTCTAGGACACAGAATCTTGCATTCTCTGTAACTCTGATCCAGATCACAAAGAAAACTTGGAAATCAGTCATGGGTTGATTTTTATAAAAGTCGATACTTGTAAAGTAGTTTCCAAACTTTAGTTAGCTTAAAGCTCCAAGGGCTCGAGGTTGCCGTGTTGCACTGGTACAGAGCTGCGTGAGAAAACAATCTTACAGCTTTTAAAGAATACCTGAACCAGTCAGTCACTTAACAAACGTCAAATGCAATTCCTTCGCGATGACATTTTACGCTGTCATTAGAAAGCTAAATTTTGGACGATAATTTAGACTTGCAAGGGAAAATAGCGCAGATTAAGTGATTGCAATCATGGCCACATATCAATGGCCAGTTCTGTTCGGTCTGTCAACATTTAGTTATATGCTGAAATTGCTGTCACGCCTCTTTTTCTTTCGCAACCCACCTGTTCCTCCGCCATTTTTGTTTTCCCTCAAAAAAGTGTGTGAATTATGCGCATGCGCCAAAATGTTATGGGTAAAAGCCAGAGCGTGATAGCTCAGTGGTTAGTGCACTTGCCTCTGATGCTAGAGGTCCCGGGTTCGATCCCCGGCAGCGGCGATAAAATTTCGGTGTCCGAACACGCTCCATTGGCATCATTTGCAGGGATGAATGTCATTAAGTGCACCGTCCTTCGGATCGGGACGTTAACTGGAGGCCCCCTGTGCAGAGAGAACCATCCCCTGTGCAGGTTAAAGATCCCTACCGTAATTACATGATTACTGTGTAGGCTTTCATCCTGCAAAACTGGAGTGTATGTAATATACACCTGCGGTAATGGTCAAATGTGACCGACGCAGTATCAGAAGATAGATAGATAGATAGATATCGGTACGTACAAACGGGTATAGCTAAACAGCGAAAGAGAAAAAGCGCCTTTCGCGCAAGGAAGATTTTCCTACGAAAGGAAGATATTTATGAGGCCTATGGTGGTATTTTATGTACAAAGGGAAACAAATTGGTTGATATGGGGTACTTTTGCCTAAACATTAAAAAATAATAAATAATAATAATAATAATAGACATACGGGAAATCATTTGGGATCACCTCATTAAAGGCTCACTTAGGGAAAATGGAATTTTGAAAACTGAATCACGAGACAAGGCAAATATAAGTAACAAGCAGTTTCAATCGGCATTTACACGTGAAGCTGACAGTGAGCTACCATCAAAGGCAAAAGCCCGTTCCCCTCTATGGGGGACATAACAGTTGACCCCAAGGGGGGTCGCAAAACTGTTGGACAAGCTCAACATATATAAGGCGTCTGGGCCTGATGGTCTGCATGCCAGGGTGCTTAAGGAATGTAGTGCTGAAATATCTCCCTGCTGGCCTTTATGTTCAACGAATCACTTGCTCAGGGCACTGTGCCAGATGACTGGCGACAAGCAAACTTAACCCTGGTCTCTAAGAAAGGAGAAAAATATGATGCTGCAAATTACAGACCGGTGTCGCGCACGTGTATCTGTTGCAAAACCCTGGAGTATATTTTAGTTAGCAACATCAACAATCATCAAACCTCTGAAAGCATTCTTGCTGACTGTCAACACGGTTTACGAAGTCGAAGGTCTTGTGAAACTCAACTAGTTCAATTCTACCATGACATGGTGGGCAATCTGGATGGGGCCATTAACCGTGGACACAAACAGACTGGCCTGATTTTCAGGCATTTTGCCAAGGCCCTCGACAAGGTACCTCACAGGAGGCCATTGTACAAATTGGATCAACATGGGATACGAGGATCCACACTAAAGTGGATTAGCTCATGCCTCTCTGGACGCACACAATAAGTTGTACTTGATGGCCAAGCGTTGGATCCAGTCCCTGTTTTGTCTGGTGTCCACCAAGGTTTGGTACTTGGCCCGGTCCTTTTCTTGATATTTATTACTGATCTTCCTGATAAAATCAGATCATCTGTTCATTTGTTTGCTGATGATTATGTTTTGTATAGGGATATATATATATATATTTATATATATATACACACACTTCTTCTGACTGCCTTATCTTACAAGATGACCTGGATAGCCTAGCATGTTGGGAGGCTAACTGACAAATGAAGTTCAATGTGGCCAAATGTCATTGAATGAGGGTGTCACGGCACCCTCCAGACAAGCAGATTAAATTCGACTACTCACTACATCAGCATACATTGGAACATGTCCAATCCGCAAAATATCTTGGTATCACCATCACTGATAATCTCGATTGGGGTCAACATATTTCTGAGATCTAAGGCAACCAGGACATTAGGGTTTCTTAGACGCAGTTTGGCTTTAGCTCCTAGGCAGGCAAAGGATGTTGCATCACCTGTTTAGCATTCCCATGTTAAAACCCAGGATGAACAGGTTGAGAAGGTTCAGAGGACGGCTGCCCGATGGACTTGCAGACGATGGCGGAACAGAAGTAGTGTTGGTGAAATTCTCGATGAGCTGGAGTGGCCATCGTTGGAGACCCGTCGTGAGCAGTCCCCTTTAACCTTCTTTTATAAGATACACTCTGACACAGTGTCTCTTAAAGATAAATACTTGACCCCTGTGACTACTTCAACTCAAACAAGGGCATTAAAATTAAAAAAAAAAAAAAAAAAAAAAAAAGTCAATATCGTAGGTACCAGGCCTATAGTGATTCCCTGAAGAATTCTTTCTTCACAAGAACTATTCCTCAGTGGAATAGTCTTCCCTCCTCAGTGGTAAATGATAAAACCGCAGGGGAGTTCAAATATGTTCTAGAAAGGGTTATCCTTTGGAAGCAAGGAATACATCACAGACCTGGAAAATATGGAGTGTACACGTTTTCTGAATCATTCTAGCTAGTTTCGGCCAAATAGGCCTCATCAGTGACTCTCAAATATTTTCAAAATTCAACAATGGAATCAATTACCCGCAAGGACAAGAAAATATAAACTACACTATGATATAGGACAGGGAGACTTTTTACGGCCGTCACACATTCCCAGACACCATCTGTAGTGACGTTAAATATGTTCTAGATAGGGTTAACATTTGGAAGCAAGGAATACACCACAGAACTGGAAAATATGGAGTATACATGTTTTCTGGGCCAGACTAGCTAGTTTCGGCCAATTAGGCCTCGTCAGTGACCCTCAAATATTTTCGAAATTCAACAATGGAATCAATGACCCCAAATGACAAGAAAATATAAACTACACTATGATGTAGGACAGGGAGACATTTTACGGCCGCCACACATTCCCAGACACCAGCTGTAGTGACAATAAATATGTTCTAGAAAGGGTTATCCTTTGGAAGCAAGGGATACACCACAGAACTGGAAAATATGGAGTATACATGTTTTCTGGGCCAGACTAGCTAGTTTTGGCCAATTAAGCCTCATCAGTGACCCTAAAAGCCCGCATGGTGTAGATTGGGACCCAGAGGTATGCGTTTTAGTACACCTCTGAAAGCAAATAGTTTTAAGAACTCATCCTGTGAGTTCTCTGTTTTTTTTTTGTTTGTTTTTGTTTTTGTTTTTTTTTTATGCAAAATTCTAAATTTAGCGAATTTAGCGCACCTCCCAACTGAGGTAATGGCCAAGTATGGCCGACTCAGTATATGAAGATAGATAGATAGATAGATAGATAGATAGATAGATAGATAGATAGATAGATAGATAGAAGCGAACGAGTATTTTCCTTCCACATCCGCGAAAGGAAGGTATTGTATGAAAGGAAGATATTTGTGAGGCCTGTAGTGGTATATAGGTATATAGGGATACTTATGAAACACTTTAGTGGAAATGAGGTACTTTTGCATCCCCCCCCCCCCCGCCCCCCAAAAATAGTAGACATACGGGGATGAAAAGGAACGTGCATTTTGAGGAACAAACGCTTCTGCCGCGAAAAGAAGGCATTGTACGAAAGGAAGATATTTATGAGACTATGAAATGGCTACAAGTTACTTTTTTTTAAAATCTATTAATTATTTGCGAAAGGAGATTATTTTCTTCGGATATTATTTCTCTGACCTGTAAGTTAAACATATTTTATTGCCTTTCATGATAGCATATGGGGTTGGGCCACAAGTTCTACCAACATTAGTTACGGCCCTTCCCCTAACCTGTCCTGTCATGTTAGCCTGTGGATATCATATTATCCCCAGTTTCCAGCTGGCACCGCACAAGAGTGTATACTTGTGACTCGTGGAGGTATGACTAGGTCTTGTTGCTGAAACTGATACAACCGTATTCTTTCTAAAGCAACAAGTTTACCAGCAAGAAAAAAGACAGGAAAAAGGAAAGACGGAAAATGTAAATAATTGTGGTTTCATTCCGACAGAATAGTATGCAGAAAAACATTGTTTTATGGCTATTATGGCTATCACTATACACAAAGAAAGAAGAGTCTGTCCAGTTTTTACACTGGCAGGGGAGGTAATTCCTGATGTTGAATCCCTGATCAGACTGCGCAGATGCGCAGGCTGATCTGAGCCTCTTATGTTTGCACATGCAATTTTTCCGGTTTTCTTACGACGTAGTTCAATTCTGTATCAAAAGTAGAAAGAAAGGTTGGATACACGATGTAGACACACACGGAAAAAAGCAGCGAACAATAAAGGTGCTGATCATGCTGCGCAGATGCGCAGGCTGATCTGCGCCTCTTTTGTTTGCACATGCATTTTTTTCGGTTCTAACCACGTACCTCAATATTGTTAAGAATGAAAAAAGAAAAATGAAAATTGGATACACGCTACAGACAAACACATGGGAAGAAAGAAGGAAAGGAAGCAAGTTGGATACACGATGCAGACTAACACACGGAAAGAAAGAAGGAAAGGAAGAAAGTTCGATACACGATGTAGACAAACACACGGAAAGAAAGAAGGAAAGGAAGAAAGTTCGATACACGCTGCAGACAAACACACCGAAAGAAGAAAGGAAAGGAAGAAAGTTGGATACACGATGCAGACTAACACACGGAAAGAAAGAAGGAACGGAAGAAAGTTGGATACACGATGCAGAATAACACACGGAAAGAAAGAAGGAAAGGAAAAAAGTTCGATGCACGATGTAGACTAACACACGAAAAAGGCAGCGAACAATAAAGGCACTGATCAGGCTTAGCACTTGGAATTTTCCGGTTTTCTCATGGCGCGGCTCAGTATTATAATAGTATGTATAGCCTGGTATTCAAAGGAAACTAGACAGAAAAAAAGGAAAGACGGAAAATGTACAATAATTGTGGTTTCATTCCGACAAAAACATTGTTTTATTGCTATTATGGCTATCACTATACGGAAAGAAAGAAAATTCTGCATAGTTTTTACACTGGCAGGGGAAATAATCCATGAAGTTGAATCCCTGACCAGGGTTCGCCGATGTGCAGGCTGATCTGCGCTTCTTATGTCTGCACATGTAATTTTTCCGGTGTTCTATAGTCCAATTATGTTACAAATTCTGTAACGCTGGAACCGTCATAGAATCTGAGGCCTGACCCGACGGCGTGCAATTAAAGAGGGCAGCAAAGTTGTCAACCGTGATTGGGTTAACCGCCAAGCATGCAGTCTGTCGTATAACATTTATGTTGTACCCAATCTTTTTATGTCGAAGAACGATTTTACGAATTTGGGTGCTGAAGTCATTGCGATTATGTATTTTTCTGAATTTATATACTAAGTCACCATAAAATTCGGGTTCCGATAGACCTTGTTGCAGAAGAGATTTAAGTCCAATACTGAATTTTGAAATTAAATCAGAATGACGTCTATAAAATTTTGAAAAGGCTTTGCGTAGTTTATGGTACCGATAACCCTGATTAAGAAGTTTAGCATTAACAATTTATTACGAGTGTTGAAAAATAGAAGTGAAGGCAATGATCAGGAATCGATACAATTAACCCACAGCTCCAACCAGAGACACCAAAGGTAAAGGAGCACAGATATAAAACAACTAGACCCTAATGGAAACATCAATAGCGGAAAGCCAAGAAACAAACCCATCTACAATAGATAGATGTAAATCCAAAAACGGGGCCTCAGTATCAGAAGAATTTGTTTTATTTAACTGAAGTTCTTGTTGGGGTGGGTGGGGGGGGGTGGGGGTGTTGTAGATTTGACTAATCAAACCATCGAAATAGATTGTCAATATTTAATAAAACCTTCCTTTCGGAGACAAAATCTTCCTTTCGGAGACAAAACCTTCCTTTCGTAGACAAAAATTTCATTTCGTAGACAAAAACTTCCTTTCGTAGACAAAACCTTTATTTCGAAATTTGGTAATTTCGAATGAATAAATTATTACTATTATTATTATTATTAAACGTTTTTTTATGCGGACAAAACCTTCCTTTCGCAGACAAAATTTTCCTTTCGCAGACAAAAACTTCCTTTCGTAGACAAAACCTTCATTTCGAAATTTGGTAAATTCGTAAAAAAAAATATATATACGAGTATATATACAGTAATATACAATAATAAAACCTTCATTTCATAAATAAAACCTTCTTTCGCAAACAAAATCATCCTATTGTAGATGGTATCCTATCCTATTCATTTCACGAAATGAACTTTTCTTCCGGGAAATGAAAGGTCCAGTCGAAATAAAAGGTACAGTCAATCCCCATATGCCCCAACTTTGGCAAAATACCATATTTCATTTAAATCAGTAAATATGATACCCTTTTATATGTAAATTCACTCCTAGTGGCTCAGAAATACCTTCCTTTCGTAGAAAAATCTTCCTTTCGCGAAAGGAAGCTTCCTTTCGTTGTTTAGCTATACCGCGTACAAACACCGGATCGGATCGGACCCTATTTGTCTCATTATTTCCTAAGTTTTTCCATAGATAGATATGTAGCAGGTCGACGGTGTGGCTAGGTAGCTCCGTCGGTAGAGTGTTCGCACGGTGTGCGAAAGGCCCTGGGTTCGAGTCCCGGTCGAGTCATGTTCTTTTTCCACCCCTGTGACATTTGGTGGCCAGTGTGGGTCCAGTACCGCGTCTGAGGGCATGAAAGAGTATGAAAAATAAGTCTCGCAGCCGGACTGGATAGGACTTAGAGATTAGGGACGGATCCCATTAGAAGAGATCCGGGACGAATCTAATTAGGCAGGGGGAAAGTGCAACAGGTCGACCGTGTGGCTCGGTAGCTCAGTCGGTAGAGTGTTCGCACGGTATGCGAAAGGCCCTGTGTTCGAGTCCCTGTCGAGTCATGTTCTTTTTCCAACCCTGTGACATTTGGTGGCCAGTGTGGGGGTCCAGCACCGCGTCTGAGGGCATGCAAGAGTGTGAAAATAAGTCTCGCAGCCGGACTGGATAGGACTTAAGAGATTCGGAACGAATCATTGGGAGATTCGGGACGAATCTCATTAGGCAGGGGGAAATGTAGCAGGTCGACCGTGTGGCTCGGTAGCTCAGTCGGTAGAGTGTTCGCACGGTGTGCGAAGGGCCCTGGGTTCGAGTCCCGGTCGAGTCATGTTCTTTTTCCACCCCTGTGACATTTGGTGGCCAGTGTGGGTCCAGTACCGCGTCTGAGGGCATGAAAGAGTATGAAAAATAAGTCTCGCAGCCGGACTGGATAGGATTTAGAGATTCGGGACGGATCCCATTAGAAGAGATCCGGGACGAATCTAATTAGGCACAGGGAAAGTGCAACAGGTCGTTCGTGTGGCTCGGTAGCTCAGTCGGAAGAGTGTTTGCACGGTATGCGAAAGGCCCTGTGTTCGAGTCCCGGTCGAGTCATGTTCTTTTTCCAACCCTGTGACATTTGATTCTCCCCCTCCACATCCCTCGCTCTGCTACCAAATGTCTTAGGGTATAGGTATATAGCACACTTGTACTGCCTTGCAGTACAAGCCGCCTTGCAGTACAAGCCGGCTTTTATAGCGACGTGGTAGAGTGTTTGCTTACCACTCCGGCGACCCGGGTTCGATCCCCGGCCGGGTAAAGGTGATAAGCATTTTTTCACGTGTTACATTTGGCGCCCAACGTAAATGACCCACAGAGACTCGGACCGCATCCGTGTACCGGCGAATTTAGTTGGAAAGCTTGACAGATTCGAGGACGAATCTTAAATAGGAAGGGGAATATGTATTAAAAAAAAAAAAAAAAAAAACTCCGTTCAGAAAATCTGAATCATCGATTTTTTCGTTTCTCGGTTTTAATACTCATTTTAGCCCATACATCACTATGGGAAAGTTTTAGACCTCACCCTCCGCCGATTTCTCCAGCAAGTCGTATGCCCATGCGACAGTCAGGAAAGGCTGTGGTTATTTGGAGAAAATTGCAAAACAAAGAAATGAGAGCACAGACTAAGTCCATTTGACGATGATTGTCAGGTAAAATAATGAATATTCAAATCCATGTGACGCACTATATAAATAGATATGCAATTGCGACACACCTTACATTCGAATGGCTAGTTAGAAGCTCACTAGGAACGGGGAGCCACTAGCGCGACGTGCTGTCAACAGTGGTCAAAATGAATTATACCGATATCAGATGTGGTGTCACAGCAAATGATTTTCCATGAAGTGATCGTGCAAATAAAACATAGACGCCCTTGTAATGTACAAGACCAGTAACCACTTCTATATATGGTTTAAAAGGGTGGGTCGAAGCTGTCAGAATGTCTTAGTCTGTGAAAGAAAATATAGATTTTGCAATTTTCTCCAAATAATCACAGCCTTTCCTGGCTCACACAGAGGCATACGACTTGCTGGAGAAATCGGCGGAGGGTGAGGTCTAAAACTTTCCCATAGTGATGTATGGGCTAAAATGAGTATTAAAAGCGAGAAACGAAAAAATCGATGATTCAGATTTTCTGAACGGAGTTTAGTGATAGGTATAAGATACACTTGTACTGCCTTGCGGTACAAGCCGGCTTTTATAGCGACGCGGTAGAGTGTTGGCCTGTCACTCCGGCGACCCGGGTTCGATCCCCGGCCGGGTAATGGTGATTAGCATTTTTTCACCTGTTACATTTGGCGCCCACCGTAAATAACCCACACATGTGCATTTAAACTCCTTGAGTATCATTTCACGTGATTCTCGGGCTCCCAGAAATTCGGGAAAGAATTTCAATGTGGAGGGGGAGAATGTCTTAGGGTATAGGTATATAGCACACTTGTACTGCCTAGCAGTACAAGCCGGCTTTTATAGCGACGCGGTAGAGTGTTTGCTTACCAATCCGGCGACCCGGGTTCGATCCCCGGCCGGGTAAAGGTGATAAGCATTTTTTCACCTGTTACAGATAGATAGATAGATAGTAGATAGATAGATTTTTTTTTTGGTTTGGGTTTTACGGCCCTTTCAAGATTATTTCACTCATATCGAGCCGATCGTTAATCATAGGTGGGCGAAAACCGGAGTACCCTGAGAAAAACCACCTGACCTTCCGTTGCAGAACTTGGCGTCTCACACGTGACCCGAGCGAGGCTCGAACCCACGGCGGTGAGAGACCTAATGACTAAGAGTCAGCGCTCTTATCCATTAGGCCACGGAGGCCCGTCAGATAGATAGATAGACAGACAGATAGATAGATAGATAGATAAAAGATAAAAAATATAAAGAAGCTTTATTTAAGTCGCATATTAGAAACAATTAACATGAGCTCTGCAGAGCTTTTTGCGACTAACAAAGTATCCTTTAACAAATACTTACCTGTCTTCGTTTATCTTCCTAGGACTACCTCTTGATAATGCGAATAGATAGATAGATAGATAGATAGATAGATAGATAGATAGATAGATAGATAGATAGATAGATAGATAGATAGATAGATAGATAGATAGATAGATAGATAGATAGATAGATAGATAGATAGGCAGACAGACAGACAGACAGACAGACAGACAGACAGACAGACAGAGATCCGTTTGGCTTTATATGGGTGGGGTTACTTATTCTCTTTTTTCCAGTATGCACTCATTCTTTTGGTTTCTCTTCAGTATGCATTAAGTTATATCTTTTATGATCCGTTTTTATAACCGCATTTTGAAACAACAACAATAACAACAAAACTGGTAGATCTATATTATTTTCGTCACATCCATCCACCCGTCCTTCTGCCTGTCACAAACCTTGTGAATGTAACTACTTTTATTTTATTTCTTGGCCAATGGTGACCCAACTTGGTACATATATTGCTTAGGGTCTGCAGACGCGCAAGAAGGTATTCATATTTTGATCATGGGGTGAGGTCAAAGGTCACATTTTCAAGAAAATGCTTGTGAATGAAATAATCGTTTTTATTTTTTGGTCTATGGTGACCAAACTTGGTACACATATTACTGAGGGACTGCAGATATGCATGAAGGTGTCCAAATTTTGGGATGAGGTCAAAGATCAAATTTAGAAAAGGTTGGTATTTGCGATGGTGCAACTTTTCCTTTTTTCAATATAGGAATGAAGATATGAGGTAAAAATCATTTTGTATACTGAAGTACTATCTCAACTGTGCATAAAGAATAAAATATAGAACAAAATGTGACCACAGCACAGAAAACCAGGTCCGATCCGGTCCGATCTGGTAATTGGGTCCGATCCGGTGTTTGTACGTACCCGCCAGATACGGTCTGTTTAAACAGCCCCCAAACACTCCAAAACCACCTCCAAACCTTCAAAAAAAAAAAAAAAAAACACTGCATGTCAATACTGTGCAGGGCTTCGCGTTAGTAGCGTTTTTGAAACCCCCAACTGTCTTTGCATACACGACCGCCTCTTCTAGGTGATTCCATTCTGTAAAAGTTTTTACAAAGAGTAAATGTCTTAACTGTTACCTTTTGCACTGGTCAACCATAAATCCCCTACCGTGGTTCACTGAGTGTCTTCGTCATAGTGTGGGTAGTATTCTACTCATTTGGGATCATTGATTCCACTTCGGAGATCTGAAAATACGAGGATCACTGATGCGGCCTAAGTTGGCCGAAGCTAGCCTGCCCTTGTACACTCTACGTTTTCGGTTCTATGTTGTAGTCCTTGCTTCCAAAATGACTACCCCTTTTATATAGAGGATCTTACATGAGTGTTCATGAATTATTGAATTTATTAAACGAGTTGAGGAAAAGGGATAAAATGCTCGGCAAAGCCTCGCATTTTATCCCTTTTCCTCAACTCGTTTAATAAATTCAATAATACATAAGCACGAATGCAAGATTCTATCTATCATATGACATTTAAAACGCATTTTATTCTCGATTGTTTACAAAAATATCAATATTCCGCCATTAGTAAACGCGACGTCGTTAAGGACGTCGTACATGTAACGTTACGGGACGTATCTAGCTAATTTGCATATTTAATCCACTAGTGGATTATTGAAAATATTATATGGCATTATAACCCTCTCAGACGCGACGTCATATGATAAATAACATTTGTCCACTTGTAGTCCTAAATTTATTTTGCACCTAGCCTTTGAGAGCATTCTTGCTGACTGTCAACATAGTTTCCGAAGTCAAAGGTCTTGTGAAACTCAACTTGTTCAATTTTGCCATGACATTTTGCTCTCGAAAAATACCAAACCCCGTCTGATGTAATCTACGGAGGTTAAGACGTAAAGGAAGATAGGTAGATAGACATTATGAGCAATCTGGATGGGGCCATAAACCGTGGCCTCAAACAGACTGACTTGATCATCATGGATTTTGCCAAGGCCTTTGACAAGGTATTGCCAAGACCTTTGACAAGGTACCTCACAGAAGGCTATTGAATAAACTGGACTACTATTGGATAAGAGGATCCACTCATAGGTGGATTAGCTCATCGCTCTCTGGGCGCGCACAAAAGTTATACTTGATGGCCAAGCGTCTGAACCAGTACCTGTTTTAACTGCCCCCCCCCCCCCCCCCCCACGGTTCGGTCCTTGGACCGGTTCTCGTCTTAGTGTTCATCAATGATCTCCCTGATAATATCAGGTCATCGGTCCGTTTGTTTGCTGATGATTGTGTCCTGTATAGGAACATATATTCTCCTTCTGACTGTCTTATTTTACATGATGACCTGGATCGACCTGTATGGTCTCGGGTCGTTTCGCCCGTGAGTCGTTTCGCCCATGAGTCGTTTCGCCCGTGGGTCGTTTCGCCCTGAGTTGTTTCGCCCTGGGTCGTTTCGCCCGTGGGTCGTTTCGCCCTGATTAGGTGGGTCGTTTCGCCCTTATTTTTTTCAAGCCCTATTGACTGAGGTAATGTTTGTTTTTGGTATGTAAAGGGATTGATGGGGGTATTGGGAGTTCCGGAAAACATGGTTTTGCCCTCGTTTGGTCAGCTGGACGACCTTCTGACGGCTTCTACTTCAGGTTTGAGCAACTGCGCTACCACCTTTTAGAGAAAGATATTCGAGCTCACATAAGGTTAACAAGTCTTTGCAATAAAATGGGTTTAAAAACATAGATTTTGGATTAGAACCGTCTAATTGTCTATGTTCTTGAATCTGAAATAAGAGAAATAAAGCATATGCGAAAACCCATTTTTCACTGTATAAAGTTGTGTTTAGGGGGACGTTATTGCATAGACTTGCTAAAATGATATTTTATTTACTTTTATACCGCAACCAGGCATTCTAGTAACCTAATAAAGGGGGTCGAATAACTGCACGCTATAATCGGTAGTGACCTATAATAGAATAGAATAGAATAGAATATTTTTTATTTCCAATCATGGACCCTTTCGGGTAGAAAAAAAAAAAAATACATATGATTGTGGGTAAATAACAACAACAACCACAGTAAAAAAAAAAAATGTAGGCAAAACAATTACAATTGTTATTCTGATACTGTAGGAATGCTGGTGTGCCTCTAGAAATTTATGTTATTGATTTGTAATGCATTCTTCTGTCCATACAAAGAATAAGATAACGACCCAAATTGCCAAGGACGTCAATATTTTCTTGTAGCAATATCCATTTAGCTTTATCTTCATCCTTAAGCAAAATAAAATTTGGATTGTTGCAGGAAATATTTGTATAAAGAGCTGCCCTTTCCGCCTCATATAATGTACATTATATGATATCAAGCCCAGGACCTATGGTGTCCGGGGCAAGTGGATTAACCACTGAGTTATCACGCTCCTTTAATCATCGGTCGGGGCACTAGACTGGATGTTTTTTTTTTTTTTTTTTTCTCCTACTCCAGTGGTGCCTGGTGCCGGGGTGATTATTGCTGCAGCCCATGGATGGACCAGATTAAGCGGAGTCAAGAGGATCAAACACTATGACATGTTTAAATGAGTCTCTCTTAAACATTAACATATTGGTTTCTTTGTAGGATAGAGGAATGAAGTAGCACGCCATAATAAATCGCCTTATTTGGAGTGCATAACTGACCGGTCTGGCTGGCCCGAACCTTTTGGCCTGGTGTTTGACCCGCTTGCTTTTTGCCCCAGGGTCGTGGGCTCGGTCCCCGGTCGGGGCACTTGGTGTTTTTCTTTACAATTTTTCTTCTCAGTTTGCAGTGGTGCCGGGATGGTTACTGGTGAAGCCCAGGAGAGGTGCAGATGCAGCAGAGTCAAATGAAGCTGGAAATGTGATATGATTACATGAGTATCCCATGAACATTTGAAAATAATAATAATGATAATAATAATAATTGTCTCTTTGTAGGATGGAGTGCAACAATAAATATGTATTTAGAGTGCATGATTAATGGTCTCATCTATATCTTAACCCTGTTGATTGCTGTTTATGTCTGATTTTCATCATGTTGGGTGAAAGAGGGAGGGAAAAAAAAAAAAAAAATAATCCTCTATACCATGAGTTATTACGCAGACACTACTTGTGAAAGATTATACTTGTGAGTTATCTCGGCCAGTAGAAGGCTTTGAAATGAAATGAAATGAAATGAAATGTACATTGTGTTAAAAGGTGAAATTCGTTTTCAACTTGATTAAGATTGCAAAATTTACATAATCTTTCTTCTCTAGGTATATTTTTTGTTTTATTATATCTGTCTGCTTCAATCCTAAGATTATGAGCACTAATTCTTAACTGGCATATAGCTCGTCTATGATGAAAATTTGTTAGAGACAGGTAGGGTTCGACGGAAAATGTTTTCTTTATGCTAAAATATGTATCGAGTTTTCCTGAAGCATGTTTATCACGTGCTTCGTTCCAAAATAATAATACCTTCTACTGACCTATAATACGTCTAGTGACCGTTAATAGACCGGACCTACTTTTCAGGTCACTAATTTACAAGTGTAATCAATAATATGCAACCTTTTATACATGAGAAAACGACGAAACTGCAAGTTAAAATCTTTGCAATATTTATTTGAACCGATTTTCAAAAATTTCAGTTAAATTCTTACCTTCTCGGCCTTTCCTGGTTTGAATGGCCCGTTGGAATAACTGTGCACTGCTACTGCAATTGAGTCTCAACCTCGAAAATAATTTCTAAAGCTAAAATAAACTACTTATTTGCAGATTTTCTTACAGAATGTAAAGCGCTGAGAAACTTTTATTCGAGCGTCCATGTTGTTTCCTGCGTCTTTGTGTCGTGGTGACGTCAGAAACTTTGCACTCGTTGACGTCACGTTATACTACGTGTGCGCGCCATGGCACAAAATGTCGTTTAACATGCCACACCGTCTGCTGTCTTTTTTTGCTTAAATTTGCTAAATTATTGTAAAACCCCTTGATTTTTGAATTGCGGTATAAACTAAATACATGATTAGTGTCTTTAATAATAAAATATAATCGGTTCGCCGCGACAATTTTATAGGGGCTCGCTAAAGCTCGCCCCTATAAAATTGTCTAAGGCTCACCGATTATATTTTATTATTAAAGACACTAACTATGTATTTACTATATCAGTTGTTCTTTCTGCGCAAATAGTGACGTGATATAACTGGTTACATTATTACGTTGATTGTGTTGACCGGGACGTTAAACCTCAATTTCAACAAACAAATTATTTTTAAACAGTGGTGTCTGAGTAAAAGTTAACAAACTGTCACTTTAAGAGTAATTAATTAATTAATATTACACATTAAGTGTCATGTGTAAAAAGTTGGTTTAATTTTTATACAGACTCTACTGTAGCTCAACCTTGGTAGGAATAGAAACATAACGTTTTATACTTTCTTATCATTTTTCCCATAATTTTATGCGTAACAAAACACATATTTTACATTATAAATATATAACAAAGCATGACATGAAACTATAGCATCACATTAACAAGTCCGTGGAATGAACACCCCCTAGACCCCACCTTATATGGCGAAAACTAGGGTTTATTGGGGTATACATTATTTTTGTTATTTCTGCTACAAGACAAAGGTTGTGGGTACTCGTTAGACCCGCCTAAACATATGTTCGCAGTATAGATAAGAAAAAATACCACAGCTTTTCATAAAAAAAAGTAAAAATAAGAACAGTCATTTTAGAGATGTGAAAACCTGCACTATGTCGCACGGCTGTGTTATCGTACTGGTCTGTTTAATGTTTGCATTACGAAAACATGCTTATTCAAATACTGAAAAATTCTACCACCAAATAAAAAAAAAAAATATTCTGATCAAAGATTCTTATATTTTTCATATTTCTGCTCAGGTGCTCGTTAGAAACGGTCCGTACATCTACACAAGCATCACTTCATTCATTCATTCATTCATTCATTCATTCATTCATTCATTCATTCATTCATTCATTTCCGTTTGTCCAGCTACCAATACTGCCCATGCATTCATTCATTCATTAACTTATCTATCTCCGTATATTAAAAATGCCGTCCGTTCATCAGTACGTCCGTTCATCTACCAACGCACAACTCCATTCACCCATTTATTCATTTATTTATTCGTCCGTCTGTCCATTTACTCATCCATTCCGTTTGTCACTCCCTTAAAATGTAATTGCGGCGAAACGACCCACGGGCGAAACGACTCACGGGCGAAACGACTCACCAGGTAAGGGCGAAACGACCCACCCCCAAAATCAGGGCGAAATGACTCAGGGCGAAACGATCCGGCGAAACGACCCACGGGCGAAACGACCCGGAACCACTTGTATAGTGGGAGCCCGATTGGCAGATGAAGTTCAATGTGGCCAAATGTCATTCAATTTGGGTGTCACGACACTCTCCGGACAAACAAATTAAGTTTGACTATATACCTCACCAGCAAATTCTGGAGAACGTTCAGTCCGCCAAATACCTTGGTTTCACCATCACTGACGATCTTGATTGGGATCAACATATCTCAGAGATAACATCTAAAGCAACTTGGACTTTAAGATTCCTTATGCGTAATTTGGCCTTTGCACATAGGCAGACAAAGGTGGCTGCATGTAAAACATTGGTTCGCACTCAACTTGAATATACATCACCCATTTGGCATTCCTATGTTAAAACTCAGATTCAGTAGGTGGAGAAGGTGCAGAGGACAGCTGCTCGATGAACCTGCTGACGCTGGCGAAATAGAGGTAGCGTCGGTGACATGCTTAACGAGCTAGAGTGGCCGTCCCTAGAGGCCTCTTTAACCTTCTTTAACCTTCTGCAAGAACTGACATTTATAAAGAATCGTTCTTCCCCCGAACCATTAAAGATTGGAATGCCCTTCGCGATGCTGAATGTGCTGAGGATTGTGTAGCTAAATTTACCTCTTTGGTTAGAGCTAGGGACTAACTTCCCATATCACAGGTCCTGGTGTATGAATGTCATGTGGCGTGTCACCGGTAAGAAGTCTGATTCTGATTCTGATAAGATATACTCTAATACAGTGCCTATTAATAAAGATAGGTACTTGACCCCTGCAACAGCATCAACCCAAACTAGGGCATTAAAAGTATGCGACTCACAATATCGAAGGTACCAGTCCTATAGCGAAGTCCTGGGAAACTCTTTTTTCCTGGAACTATTCCTCAGTGGAATAGTCTTCCCTCTTCTGCGGTGAATGCCAAGACCGCAGAGAAGTTCAAAGGCCGGACAGTGTACGTTTTAGGATACCTCTGTTATTCAGATTGTAAATAGTTTTAAGGACTCATCCAGTGACTTCTTTTTAGCTAAATTCAAAAGTTAGTCACCCATCCAACTGAGGTAATGGCCAAATGTGACCGACTCAGTATGAGAATGTAAATAGATAGACTGTTCTTATTTGCTTATGTGGTGTTAACACATCCTCTGAAAACCGGGTAAAACATTTAGTGTAGCCAGCACTATTGTATACATGTAAAAGAAGGACAGTTTACCAACGGCACGCCAAAAGAATGAACCATTTCCATACTAGCTGTCTTAGAAAACTCTTAAAGATTAAGTGGCAAGACAGGATTCCAGACACGGAAGTCCTGAACAGGGGAGGGGTGCAAAGTGTACATACTCTTCTGAAATTAGCACAGTTAAGATGGACAGGCCATGTTACAAGAATGCCTGAGGAATGTTTGCCAAAGAATATTCTCTATGGAGAACTAGAAATGGGCAAACGCTCCCAAGGCGGCCAGAAGAAGCAAAATAGAGTCGTTGCAAAAATGCACAGGACAGAGCAAAGTGGTGAGATCTCATCAAAAGGGTTGCCAATGAATACGAGGCAAAAAGAATCAGTGAAACCTAGCAGAAACGCTCACAGCGCGAATCCAGAGCTAAGGCATCACCAACAGAACTGTCTTCCTCTAGCCTCTGTTGCTCTATTTGCAACAAACAGTTCAGAGCTAGAATCGGTCTCATCAGCCATCTTAGAACACATAAATAGTAACATTTCTCAAATATGATTCAGATCGTTCATTGTCAGTAATGACTGGCGAACTATTATTTTGGTTATGTGCGATGACCATTGCAAACTTTCTGCTACTGTAAGTCCGATGTATATGTTTTCTTCCGTCTGTTTCAGTACTGTAGAAGTGAGCAGTTGTTGATGTTCATGATAAAACATGCATTTTCTTTTTTGCATTAAATCTCGTGGCTCGTTTCTCTACGGTCACTGAGGTCGTTCTGTAGGGGTATGTAGTCAGACTGTGATTTAAAAGGCCAATATAGGGGACTGTCATCTACAAAAAGGCGTGCTTGAGACGTGACTGCTTAATTGTGGAAAGTCAATTATGTGTTTAAGGAACAGGATAGGACCCAAAACTGTCCCTTTGGGGACGCCCGAGTCAACTTTAATGACGACAGAAATGTCATGAGCAATGTCTGAACAATTCTGATGAGCCATTGGTGTCGGGGTCTTGTGGTTCCTAAACTTTTGAGCTTACATAAAAGTCATCATGTGGAACTGTATCGAAGGCCCGAGAGAAATCTGAAATGGCAAATCTGTTTGGAGGCCTTCATTGATCATTTAGTGTGATTCAAAGTTGTGTTTCGCGCGGGTAGCCTGATCTAAAACCATGGTTCAGATTTGTTCGAATATCATTTTCTCTAAGTGATTTAGTAAGTGTCTGCAGATTACATGTTCTAAAGGTTTGCAAGACACAGATGTTTATAGTAATTTTCAACTAGATGTACATGCGTTTTTTGAATACTGGTGAGACATTTACGTTCGCCCAGTCTTCAGGTAAGTCTCCAATGTCAATCGACAATTGAAATATGGCTGACAGTCCTGGAGATACTTGTTTTGCACAGTTTCATTTAGAATCACATTTGAAGCCCTGGTGATTGAATGTCATTTGAAGTATCACCAGTAACAATTCAGATTCAGTTTCAGAAGTATTGTCTTGGCCGATGAACTTTGAAGTATTGACTCCTTTCAACATCATTTGTTCAATTCATGGGATAGTAACGTTTAACATTGGCATGGCAAAATCAATTTTTTTCCCAGGATTGGCAGAGTTCTTTTTCCTATTTTGGTGAAAACCGGGTAAAATTGTTGTACTAGTATTACGGTTTTTTCTTTATTTTCACTGTAAAGATTTACCTTTAATTTCAGGGGCATCACTCCAATATTGTCCTGGCGTTTAGACTTAATATATCTCCAAAATGATTTACATGTGTTATTTTCAAAACTGTCCTTGTTCTGTTTACGTGATCAATTTCTGCTGTTTAATTTCCTTTTTACAAAGTTTTTGGTATTGTTTAAATTATGTTTTTTTTTTTTATTTGTTTTGTTTTTGCTTTGCATGTTTGTAAAGTCTGGCTTACCATTTACATCTTGAGGACACTGATAAAGATTTCGCCGCAGAAAACCAGTGTTCCATTTGCTTTAGTACACATGTTGCTATGTTCTATTTGCCTTAGTACGCATGTTGCTCACTTCAGTCATGAGTGATTGTCACGCCAAGATATTTAATAGAATCCACATTTTTAGGACTAATCCCGCCAAGGTATAAGAAGCATCAATCTTATTGATATATTTTCCTAGTTATCTGCATAATATTGAATTTAACGAAATTGGACCTCATACCCCGTTTTCTTGTCCAAAAGTCTAATCTATCTGTATTCTTCTGAAGTTTCACTGGGTTTTTCCATATATGTTTGTTATTATTTAAACATGTTTAGTCTAAATAAAAAAAGGTTCAGTGAGTTATCTGCACTTCTGATTTCCCCGAAGTAAACATAATCATCTGCAACGAGTCTTATTTCTAAGTCAATGCCAGTGGAAATGTCACCAATGTACAAGGAAAACAACAATAGGCCAAGAACAGCCCCTTATGGGACAATAGACAAAACTGGAGCCCAATCCGAAGTTTCACCATTAACAACAACTCGATTTTTTCTAAAATGTAGAAAGGAATCTATCTAGTTGACAGTCTTCCCTCAGTGTCATAACCAAATGATTTGCTTTTAAAATAGAAGTGAAGGGAATGATCAAGAATCGATAAAATTAACCCACACCTTTCATCAGAGACACCAAAAGGGAAAGAAACATAAACATGAACCCTAATGGCAACATCAACAGCGGAAAGTCAAAATGACACTTACTTTCCCAAACAATGGTCAGTTGGCTATCCGAAACAAAAAGATATAAGCGATACACTGGCCCCCGCCCATCGGGGCTTGAAGAAATAGATGGGCTGCATGATGCTTCCACGCAGAGCTTAAACCGACCGCACACGAGTACTGGTAAACCACTTAGAAGATCTAAGCCTGCCAAGGCAAAGCGGTGCGAGTCGGACCGTCCATGCTTATAACAGGGCTTGAGATGTCATTTCATCTCAATGTCGGGTAAAAGTCCCGCAAAATTGGAAGCAATGTCTCTAAAATGACCTGTATGATGTTTAAACCTCAAATCAAACAAACAAAAATAAGCGATACACACACTCAAAGACGAACTTTTCCAAAAATAAATCGCGACAAAAGAACCGCCTTGGAACGGTCAGTGAAAAGTATTTCACGGGTGTGGCGGAGGGGCTTAAATGGATTTTGCGCGACCGCAATCCTCGCTCTTACTTCCATTGCGATTTAGACAAACAAATTCAGTCCGCAAGAAGGCTTCCTCACTTATCAGTGCAACAGCTCCGAGAACACGAAAATCAAACAATCACAGAGATGAAACAAAGGTGAGGACGCGACAGAAAGAAATAACTGAAATGCTGGAGCAAAAGAAAAAGAGTTAGATTCCGATGGGCCCGACCAGAAACAGAACATCAGGTAGCAACCAATATAGAACTAGAGCTGTCAGAGGATCTGACTATAGCCCCGCTTCAGCACTGTCAGAGAAGAAAGTTATTTAAGCTGCAGAGAAAACAGTTATGAACAAGAAATAACTGTTGAAAATTTTACATTATCTGGAAAAACTCTAAGAGTTGTGAGCCCTTGTCCCTCATTTCAATGAGCATGATACATTACCAGAATGTCCATGTTTATACTAAATTTCATCTTCCATTTTTCAATGTTCAAAGGGTAATAACTCCTAAAGTAGGCAAATCAGAGTCAGAGTTCCTGCGCTCTGCACATTGTCTCATGGTGCTTTACACTTGTGTGAAGTGTCATGAAAATATCTCAAATGGTTTGTGAGTTATGGAGCCGACACAGTCAAAATTGCCTTTTTAAATGTTCAAAGGGCAATAACTCCTAAAGTAGGCAAACCAGAGTTATGGTTCCTGCACTCTGCACATCATCTCAAGGTGCTTTTCATTTATTTGAAGTTTCATGAAAATATCAGAAACGGTTATCGAGCGGACATAGTTAAAATTGCCATTTTTTAATATTCAAAAGCCTATAACTGAAAAAGTAGACAATCCAGAGTTTGGGTTCCTGCGCTCTGCACACGTAATATAGTGCTTTACATTTGTGTGAAGTTTCATAAAATTATCTCAAACGGTTTTTGAGTTATCGAGCAAAGACGGCTAAAATTGATATTTTTCAATATTCAAAGGGAAATAACTCAAAAATTAGGCAATCCAGAGTTATGGTTCCTGCACTCTGCACACCATCTCATGGTGTTTAATGTTTGTGTGAAGTTTCATGAAAATATGTGAATGGGTTTTAAAGATATGGAGCGGACACGAAAATTGTTAACAGACACAGACAGACACACAGACAGACACACATAAAATACGAAAACCAGAGTTATGGTTCTTGCGCTCTGCACATTG
The DNA here is from genome assembly GCA_963580285.1 of Lucinisca nassula. Taxonomy (NCBI): domain Eukaryota; kingdom Metazoa; phylum Mollusca; class Bivalvia; order Lucinida; family Lucinidae; genus Lucinisca; species Lucinisca nassula. The sequence continues at coordinate 185,566,909 of OY757010.1, forward strand.
TCTCATAGTGCTTAACATTTGTGTGAAGTTTCATGAAATTATCTCAAACGGTTTTCGAGTTATGAAGCGGACACTGTTAAAATTGCCATTTTTCAATGTTCAAAGGGCAATAACTCCAAAAATAAGCAATGCAGAGTTATGGTTCCTGCGCTCTGCACATCGTCTCTTAGTGCTTAACATTTGTGTGAAGTTTCCTAAAAATATCTCAAACGGTTTTCGAGTTATGAAGCGGACACAATTAAAATTGCCATTTTTCAATGTTCAAAGGGCAATAACTCCAAAAGTAGGCAATCCACAGTTATAATTCCTTCGCTCTGCACATTGTCTTATGGTGTTTAAAATTTGTGTGAAGTTTCATGAAAATATGTTAAGCAGATACAAAGTTATGGAGCCAACACAAATTAACGGAATCACGGAATTACGGAATTACGGAAAATGTTCAAAGGGCAATAACTCCAAAAGTAGGCAATCCACAGTTATAATTCCTTCGCTCTGCACATTGTCTTATGGTGTTTAACATTTGTGTGAAGTTTCATGAAAATATGTTAAGCAGATACAAAGTTATGGAGCCAACACAAATTAACGGAATCACGGAATGACAGAAGGACATGGCAAATCCAATATAGCCCCACTTTTTCAAAGCGGGGCTATAATTAAATTTTTAATTCTAAATAAGTGTCTCTGATGGGAGTTGTGGGTTAATTGTATCGATTTCTGATCATTGCCTTCACTTCTATTTTACCCTGGAACCGTCATAGAATCTGCGGCCTGACCCACCGGCGTGCAATTAAAGAGGAAAGCAAAGTTATCAACCGTGATTGTGTTAACTATCATGCATGCAGTCTGTCATATAGCATTTATGTTGTATCCAATCTTTTTAGATCGAAGATCGATTTTACGAAATTGGGAACTGAAGTAAACATTTTCTGAATTTATATACTAAGTCACCACAAAAGAAGATTTTAGCAGTTAACAATTTATTCAGTTACATGACTAGACACTATGGCAAATCGAATTACTTGCGAAATATAAACGCCATGGGATGCCGCATGAGGAACATCACCATTCAAGAAAGGAAAATTTACAACCTCAAAATCAAAATCATCGCGTTTACCATAAATTTTGCAAGAAACGAACCCAATAGATAGATGCAAATACAAAAACGGGGCCTCGGTATCAGAAGAATTTGCTTTATCTAACTGAAGTTCTGGTGGGGGCGGGGGTAAATTTGACTGTTCAAACCATCGAAGTGTCAATATTTAATAAATCATCCAAATACCTAGAAGTCGAGCTAAAGGATTTAATGATTTTAGACTGGTTTTCAACGGAAAGGGACACCATGAAGTCTCTTTCATTAAAAAAAAAATCAAGAACAAATCAGCCACAAGGGATGTGCAATTCGTACCCAAAATTTGACTAAAAACTTAGTACCAAATCTTATGTAAATTATATTGTCAAGTAGAAAGGTGAGAGCTTCACACACTTTCTGCATGACCATAATGTATTTTTTATGCTCTTCAGATGTGAAAAAAAAGAACATTTCTTACATTACATGCAAGATAGATGGAATCTTCTCTATGAAACGTCCATTCATTTTTCTTATATTATAAGATTATGAAGAAGTGTAGGTTAAAGCGTAGGAAAATATAAGTAGACAGACTTGAAGCACGAAAACGACTGGATTTCAATTTATTTAAAACATCATTAGACCAAAACAGATTTCTGCCTGATCTTTCAGAGATTTTGTCGCAATATTTAATCACATGTTTTAGACACGAAGTTTATAATCTGGAGTGTTCAGTGGTGGTACAAGAGCTTGGATTTGCAATAAACAGCGCTTACATCATCATAGTGCAGATTTTATTTTCTCGTCCTTTGGGATCGTATGGTTCATTTAGAATCCTTTTGAAAATAGAATTCTGCTAGTGGGTGTTGCTAGTGGGTGTTGCCGGTGTTGCACATTTCGGTGCTGATCGTGAACTGACTCAATACAACCGAGTCTGCTATTTTCGTTTATGTGGTGTATTCTTTGCTTCCAAAGGCTCTAACTAGTATAGTCTTTTATGAAGTTTAGGTCAACCTTTTCGTTCAGGTCTTTGCATCTCTTAATTCACGACACCAAACACAATCGTCTACAAGACGTCTTAACACTGTCAAAGAAAATACCAGACGAAACATTGCTCTTTAATGTACAAAGAGACCGATAATGGTCCAAGAAAGTTTCCTGTGGAATACCGATCAGGACCGGAGCCCATTATTATGATCGGAATATCGGAAACATTTAAAACGGTGATCTCTCAAGAATAGGGGAGTAAACAGGAGACTTATACTCTTTAAAGATCCCAGCACATTACGCAAACACGCTTATACAAATACATTATGAATTTTACCGCCAAAACACACACACACACACACACACACACACACACACACACACACACACACACACACACACACCAACCACACACACACACCAACCACACACACATAAACGAAACTTTTAAGATGAAAAATTGTGATATTTGTCTTATTTCTGCTCAAAATAAAGATTGTGGGTACACGTGGGATAACGAGTACCCATAATCTATATTTCAGAGCAGAAATAAGAAAATAAGGTTACCATATAAAAGTGGGGTTGAAGGGGGGTCAGAATTATATAGGTGTGTTTTCGTGATGATCCCAACAGATGACCTTCTCCCTCAATTAGGCACTGCAGAAATCATCACTCGTTGATATTTCAGACCTTCACTGTAAGAACTGACAATTGCCAGGGTTATCTCTTCGACATTGGAAAGCCCTACCATATTCGATTTTTTTTCACCGCTGAAGAGCGGGATAGATCAGCTAAAGTCACCTTGTTGGTAAGAACTAGAGACTGATTTCCCATGTCATAGATCTTGGCATCTTTCTCCGAGTCGTAGGGTATCTTTCAAGCGAAAAGCTGACTAGCGACTCGAGGTTGATTTTATTTGCAACTTTGGGAGACGGATTTGAAGTTGAATGCCTGAAAATGCAATCCAATTTGTATATCTAGTAGGCTATAGCCATTATTTTTATTGGCCCGGTTGTCTTTTCTGAACAGCAGGAACGTTTGAATTTTTTTCTACAAAATTTTATGATGACCGTCTTAGGTTACAAGAACCGTTGTTTGCCATGGTCACAACGATATTTGGGCCGCACCCACCGAGAAGGGATCTTTAATCATGTGCACCCGGAACAGACTTACAGGGCAACCTGTGCATCTGCGCAGTCTAACCAGAGTCTTCATTTCACGCCACTGATACAGTTCTTCGTGCAGTCGGGGAAGGTTGTATTTTGACCGACCGATTAATCCTCTGCATGCTGGGTATTTTTTCAGTAGACGACATTTTGAAATATTTTCTTATTTTTTCGTGAAAAAACGAGTTTACATATCATGCACAATTTGCATGAGGTAGGTGCCAAGTCCTATTTTCTGGGAAAAATAAGAAAAATCAACCATTTGCCTTCTGCTGAATTAGCCCGGAGAGTGGATCAGGTTAAGACTTCGCCGAGCGCGCATGCCCGGGGACCCTTTTCGCTTGTCGCGCCTCAGTCTTGATTGATTGTTTTGAGTTTGACGACACGTCAACCCTTGTGGGTCATTTTGTGTCGTCTCCCATAGAGAGGGAGAAAAAGAGAAAGTGGAGATAGCAGATTAGATGGAAGTGAGGGACAGAGGAGAAAGATGTGTAGAAATAGAAGAAATAACCCTTACATACTGCAAGGACAGCAGGTCTTGTCCAACTGTAAGCCAACATCAGTTGGACGCCCCAGTGGTGCAAGATACGCGCCCGGTCTTATGTCTCGGCTGAATTTGGTTAGTGATCTTCTTAACCTGTATGACACCACGGATTAAATGGTGTTGATTGGGTCGTTAACCTCCAAACCAAACATAAGTGATAATAAGTGGAACACTGGCAAACAGTATAGACCCACATCAGGCGTCTGATCTGTGTCTACACTTTTTGCTTATTTGATTTTGGTTTTACGGCCCTTTCAAGATTAGTTCACTCATATTGAGCCGATCGTTAATCAGAGATGGTCGAAAACCGGAGCACTCGGAGAAAAACCACCTGACCATCCGTTGCAGAACATGACGTCTCACATATGACCCGAGCCAGGCTCGAAGCCATAGCACCGAGAGTCATAATGATTAAGATTCAGCGCTCTTATCCACTAGGCCACTGAGGCCCATTTACACCGTTTGCTTAAAGTATAAGGTTTTCTATTATGTAAAACTAACAACAAAATAGAACAAACCTGTCGCCCCAGAGAATGGAAATGGACCTGTCCAAAGTCAATGTACCGAAGATATGGGTTAGACTGTGTCGGTCAAAACTAAACTGGAACCCAGCTCGCTCTTTGCAAACATTATGAACCTGTAATCACGTCTAGCTCGGCTGACGATTCATATTTAATGTCAAACCCCAATAGACGATTCACATGTATTGGCAAACCCAATAGACGATTCACATCTAGAGTCAAGTACGGAACCCGGGAAGGGACATGACTTTTTTGTCAAGCCGTATTTTTTTTTTTTTTTTGGTTTGTTTTGTTTCCAAGAAAACTAATCCAGTCAGAAAGTACTGGTAGCACTGGTGAGTCGATTGTTTCTGAGCGTAGCCTGGAAAAATTGGTCATGGACGGGGACCTAGACCGTTTCGTTTTACGATTAAATTCGTTTTCTGTAAGTCAAATGACATTCATTCACCAGGACCTGTGAAAAGAAAAAAATAGTCCCCAGCTCTCGCCAAAGAAGTTAACTTAGCTCCATTATCCTTTGCACCTTCCGCGGATGAAATAACTGAATCTGGAAGGAAGGGCATGCCACTCTCTAATTGTCTGGGGGAAGGAGGATCCCTTTCAGATGTCAGTTCTTGCCGAAGGCACCTCAAATGCCAAAGAGTGATGCTTTCTGCCGCTCCAAATTGGGGTGGGGGCGGGGGATAAGGTCATCTGATCTTGGTCTATGTCCCAGTACACGAGCCCAGACAAGATAGCACTCTGACGACACAGGAAGAAAACTATAGGGCAGATATAAATAGCCTTACCTGGATTTTGCTCATAGTTAAGGATAGTCACGTGGACAAGAGCAGGCGGGATGCTTCTATAGTTAGTAACTTTGGGGTCGATGTGGTCGATTGATAAACAATCGACCCAAAAAATACAGATTGCCATCTGCCTTACATAAGATTAAAGTGTATTCTGAGACCCAGCTGACATAGTTTTGATTTGCTGTAAATGATGATTTATTTAATAATATGCATGTACATTTAACAATGGCATTGACTAATAACGGTAAAAGGCGAACTTGGGGCAGCAAGCCGGGGCACAGCAAAACTACAAGTTGGAATGTGATCGATCGGCCTTGCAACCAGTCGAGCGTCCAATGATGCTTTAGACCGCATAGATATTCTATGCGGTTTGCATCGACTCAGATCAGACTATGTTTATGCACACGTAGATCTTGGTCCGATGTTCGCACATGCATGCATTTTTTGATATTGGCTCAAGTGTCAATCAAGGCGAATGCGAACACCTGGCAGATGTTTTCGCCATTTTTCAAAGAGATACAACTTTCGGGACTTCCTGTCCGCTTTTCTATAAGCCCTGCCCCACTGAATAAGGGGTCTACTCTCAAAGGAAAGAATTTGCTCCTGAGGAGCAAATTCTTTCCTTTAAGAGTTGACCCCTACTGACATGGGAGACAAAATACTTTTGCAAGTGTTGCCTCCCCTGAAGGTGTCCCTATTCCCCTTAAATGTACATTCTATAAAGATGAAGATCAACACATGCAGCAGCCATTGGGACTGCATGGACAGACAATGATCTGTGTCCACATACACGTTTAACCCATAAGCTGCCAACCACAACAATTGTCGTCTGCATTGTCGTCTGCTGGTAACTCCGAAAGACATTTAGCAGTGTGGACCCAGATCAGACTGCTACTCTAGGATCAGGGTGCACACTGTATGCAAAATATGTTTGAAAAAGTTGCCAGAAGTCGCAGCAGACGACAAAAAACAAATAGCATTTTCATATGCATTTTTCATGGCATCCTGTGTGCGTCAGTCTATAGGTTTTGCTGTGTTCTGGCTGAGCCAAAATTCTGTATTGGTGGTGTAAACATAACGGAATAAGATTTTGTAGGATATTTTTTGTAAGTATAAATTCATAAACTCTTTGCTTGAATTTTTTCACATTGTGCAGTAGAAAAAAATATTGTCTGTGCATGTGCGTTCGTTCGTGCGTGTGTGGGCGCGTGCATATACGTATAGGTCTGTTGACGGATCACAAACGCCGGGACGCACACACGAACGTGTATCAATGTCATTTGACGTGTCACCTTTAACAATCCTGATTCTGAACGTACTAAGACATATGTATAGATATGTACGGTTTGCAAAATGCAATTATGACATGATACAGATGTCTGGTGTTAATTTGTACTTGGGTGCTTACATCTAATTTTGTCTTTTTTGAACAACCGCCAAGCGAAAACTGCATTTTAGCAGCATGCGGAAATAGCAGCCGCACACCATTAGGCAAGATTTGAGCAAACTCATCTTAAGTGATAGTCCAAAATAACAAAACTTTCAATTACGCGAACACGGATGGCTCGTTTACCATGGCTGATTCCGAACTCCCAAGCTAGCACGCAACAGCGGGCCAGCGTCGGGCCGACAGCGATTTGACGTGGTAACGTCGTATCGCTGTCGGCCCGATATTGACCCGTCATACTTTGCTAGGATCCTTAGGGAAATCTGCCCATAAAGCTCCATGAAACATTTGGGGATAAATTGGGGGGGGGGGGGGGGGATTGTGTGCACTCATTAGAATCGCGGTGAGACGATACTTATGAATATATAGCACAACAAACTTATTTTGCAGAAGTTCGAAAAGTTACCACTATTCCACCTATAATATGGTCCCGAAACTATGGGTCATCGTTGTACTATTTAATACATATTTATACATATCTATTGATTGTTTTGGGTTTAACGACAACGTCAACCTTTTGTGGTCATTTTGTGTCGTCTCCAAAGAAAGGAAGAAAAGAGATTGAAAAGATGGTAGAGGAGATGAAAGTGAGCGATAGGGGAGAAAGAGGAAAATGAATGGGAGTGTAGAGACAGAAGAAGTAACAACACTCCCCTCAACCTCTACCTGCTTCAGGGACACCAGGCCTTGCCCAACTGTAAGCCATATCAGTTGGACTATACCCAGTGACACAAGAGACACGTCACCTCTGCCTCACCCGACCACCCTATATTCGAGTTAACAATTATGGATATCTATAACCAGGGAATAAATAGTAAAACGGCGCCCCCATATGAGCCCCCCCCCCCCCCCCCCCCCCCCCCCCCCGGGTCAAACAAAGAAGTTATCAAAGAGATAAACTTAGCTTCACTATCCTCGACGCCTTCAGCTGTGGAAATGATCGTTGTAATTGTTGTCAGTTCGTGTGCAGTTATACATGTATACAGAAAAGTGTGGACTACAGGGGTATACGTTAATTTCCTTTTTTTGCTGTTGTTGTTAAAAACCATAGACTGTGGGTACTGGTTAGAACCGCCTCGTCGAGGCGGTTCTTCTAACCGCCTCGCCGAGGCTTTCTAACGAGCACCCACAATGTATGCTGGACTAAATCATGCATCTGGAAAACTACTACAACAGGTAAAAAGATACAGTTTTGTGAATAAAGCCTACTCGTTGCCCAAAGCCGTCATCGATGTTCGCCACCTTATTGCTTGTTGATTTCGCTGAGCAGAACTATTGTAATGCTGAGCGTTAATACATTTGTTTTACACTCTCTGGCAGTGCTGTTGTCTGTTCCACTAACTTATCTGGCAGAATTAAGGGAATCATAATTCGTAACGAGTGAAATGTATGTCAGAAGGATGCCTGAAATTCCCAAGTACTTATGCACACTCGGAGATTTTCTCCACCGATTTTACAGGGGATATCACTTCTGTGACTTACTTTTTTCTGCTCTTAACGTAAGAATTTCTTCCCTTTAAAGGCATTTATTATTGTAACAGTAGGAAACACCGTGTGTTCATAATTATTTTATTGCCCCCCCCCCCCCCCCCCCCTGTGATATACTATCTATAGCAGATCAAAGACGACCCTTAATAGTGTGATTAGTAGCTCTTGTTGAATCCCTTGACTGAGGCATTTATGGGGGAAATCAATAATGTACACTCTAGTCAACAGTTAGTAAACAATTGATTTTCCAAGGTGGGCCCTTACCTGTTGAAGTCAGAGCAGCACGGAGGGGCTACATAATATTATGTAATGAAATGATAGTCCTCAATGCCTTTAAGAATAGACCCCATTTTCGATTAGAAAGAAACGATACTTTTGAAAGAGTTGGTTTACCTCGAAGTGCATTTGTCTCCCTTATGATGAGCTGAAAAAGTACATACCACACAATAGTCGCAATAAATTGCGTTTAAATGGCTTTTGTTTTTCATTTTATGCCATTGTTAGTTAGAGCATCATAAAAATGCCAAAACCAAAGGCTCTGAAACGTCACAGAAGGCTCGGCATCACGTAAAACCCTTATAAATTCCATATGTTTAAGCAAAATTTATACTTTGTGTTTCTTAGTCTCATATACAGAATGCAATAGTAGCTAGAACTGATTCACCTCCTCGATATTAAAGGTGGTTTTAACGAGTACCAAACCTACATTTTAAAACTTGAAAAATTGGAAACTTTCAAGTTTACTCGAAAGGTTGTGACAAAGATATAATCAGCTATTGTGCACTGACGCCGCATGATGCATCGAAGGCGTTTAGGTGGCGAGTGTGTGTCCGTGCGTGTAAATGCGTATATGCATGCATGCGTTTAACGCCCCACCAGTAACTAAGGTAATAAGGAGACGGGAACTCGGTTTAAAGACTCATCCGAAAGCCTGGAGGGGACCAGAATCTAACCCACGACAGCTGGTTTATGAGGCGGATAGCTTAAACACTAGGTTGAAATACATTTAGATACCTTTGTTGTTTATTTAAATGCTAACTTTATTTTATTTATTCATTAATTTTTTTTTTTTTTTTTTTGTATTATTAAGATTATTTTGACGTGCATCTTTCCTGATTGAGATTGATTTTGATTTTTTCCCTTTATTGACGCTTTTCCCAGCTGTAAGTTAATATCAACAGTTATACTTTTTTGAACAGGATTAGGTCCCCTCTGTTATATCAATCTGCATCAACAGCCGTTCGCATTTACAGAACCCCCGAAATAATCAGGAAAACACGCCTATATAATTTTGACCCCTTCAACCCCACTTTTATATAGTAAAACTTGGGTTTACAAGGGTAAACGTTATTTTTCTTATTTCTGCTCTAAAATATAGGTTGTTGGTACTCGTTAGAACCGCCTCCATGAGGCGGTTCCAACGAGTACCCACAATCTATATTTGGAACAGAAATAAGAAAAATACCACAATTTTTTCATCTTAACATTTTCGTTTTTCGGTGGTTAAGTTTACAATGCAGTTGAATAGGCGTGTTTTCGTAATGCGGATCAAATGCTCGTCAGTCTCGGTGGCTCAGGCGTGTGCGCGTCTGAGGTAGCGGTCTCGAAAACTAGAAACATAATCTTTTTAATTCATGGCTCCAGATAAAAGTAAGAGGCAAGGATAATTAAAGAATATTTTTCTTTTTGCTTACATAAAAAATCAAAGCACTGAGAGTGCTGATGGTGCGATTGTCTGTGATCTTTGGATTTTGCGTCTGGTCGGTAGTTTAAATCAGAATGTTTTCATTGCTCTTAAAGGAATCATTTTTGATTTTTATTTGCCTTCAATGCAGCTGGTGTTGTGCCGTGTGGCGGCGGTAAAACGTCTCCCCGTACATCAACCATAGTGCAGTTTATATTTTACTTTTGGTCCTTTGAGATCAGCGTGAATATTCTGAGAAATCGGAAATAAATTATTGGTATAGACTCATATTCTAGACAGGTTTTTAATTATTTAGACCCCATTTTGATTTATATCAGTCTTTGTATCGACTGCCTATTCGAAATTCGCAAAATTGCAGTATGTTTCCTCTGGCTTTCTTTGCCGGATCATTACAGGGTCACTGATGAGGCTTTATTAGCCGAAACTACGTAGTATGACCCATCTTCTTTCTTATGAATGTTTTCATTGCTCTTAAAGGAACTCATTTTTGATTTTTATTTGCCTTCACTGCAGCTGGTGTTGTGCCGTGTGGCGGCGGTAAAACGTCTCCCCGTACATCAACCATAGTGCAGTTTATATTTTACTTTTGGTCCTTTGAGATCAGCGTGAATATTCTGAGAAATCGGAAATAAATTATTGGTATAGACTCATATTCTAGACAGGTTTTTAATTATTTAGACCCCATTTTGATTTATATCAGACTTTGTATCGACTGCATATTCGAAATTCGCAAAATTGCAGTATGTTTCCTCTGGCTTTCTTTGCCGGATCATTACAGGGTCACTGATGAGGCTTTATTAGCCGAAACTACGTAGTATGACCCATCTTCTTTCTTATGAATGTTTTCATTGCTCTTAAAGGAACTCATTTTTGATTTTTATTTGCCTTCACTGCAGCTGGTGTTGTGCCGTGTGGCGGCGGTAAAACGTCTCCCGTACATCAACCATAGTGCAGTTTATATTTTACTTTTGGTCCTTTGAGATCAGCGTGAATATTCTGAGAAATCGGAAATAAATTATTGGTTTAGACTCATATTCTAGACAGGTTTTTAATTATTTAGACCCCCTTTTGATTTATATCAGTCTTTGTATCGACTGCCTATTCGAAATTCGCAAAATTGCAGTATATTTCCTCTGGCTTTCTTTGCCGGATCATTACAGGGTCACTGATGAGGCTTTATTAGCCGAAACTACGTAGTATGACCCATCTTCTTTCTTATGAATGTTTTCATTGCTCTTAAAGGAACTCATTTTTGATTTTAATTATAAAGAATATATTCTTGCATAAACTCCAATGAGCATAGCTGTTTGAAGCTAATCCAAGCCAGTAGGCGTATTCATGTTGAAAATATAAAATTAACGTGCTCCTTGAATATGAGATATCAAAAAATGGACTTTGCTTTGTTTACGTTATGTAAGAGCGATCGAACCCGCGTCCTACCTATCATCAGTCAGACGGGCTTCCGACACCGCTACCGAGGCCGTCTGTATGATTATGATATCTTTATGTTCACATAGCCTCAGTGGCCTGGTGTAGGGAGCAGATTCTTAATCATTACATTAGGAAAACATGCCCATCTAAATATCTTGAAATTTTACCACAAAAAAAAACTGAGATTTTTCTGATGGAAAATTGAAATATTTTCTTAATTTCTGCTCAAAATATAGATTGTGGGTACACGTAAGAACCGCCTCGGCGAAGCGGTACTAACGAGTACCCACAACCTATGTTTTAGAGCAAAAGAAAAATATGTATTACCTCTAAACCCAGTTTTTGTCGCACCTGCTTTAGCAGGAAGACATAGGCTTGCAAGTTTCCGTCCGTCCGTCCGTCTGTCCGTGCGGACGGACGGACGGAAACTTGCACGCCTATGTGTTCCTGCTAAAGCAGGTGCGACAAAAAATGGCTAAGTTCATAATGTGCAAAAAGTGAAAAAAAAAATTCTGAGAATTATGTCGAAAGCACACGCACATCCTCAAACCATGGCGAAAGCACACGCAACGTTTCAAAATGATTGATATAAAACTGTAAGAGGAGTTGCGATGACAAGAGGTACCTATCATATATCAATTGTTGGTTAAAAATGACTAAGTTCACAATGTGGAAAAAGTGACAAAAATTGATCGGACGATAAAGTCCAAACCACATGCGCATCCTCATACCATGGCAAAAAACACACGCAAAGAGTTGCGCTGACAAGACACCCAGTGTAAAATGTTGACGGAAAGACGGACGGACAACCGGACGAACGAACGAACGGACGGACGAACGGACGGACGTCAACTTGCACGCCTATGTCTTCCTGCTAAAGCAGGTGCGACAAAACTGCAAGAGCAGTTCCGATGACAAGAGGTATATATCATATATCAATTGAATGTTAAAAGTTCACAATGTGGAAAAAATGATAAAAATTGATTCGAAGATAAAGTCCAAACCACATGCGCATCCTCATACAATGCTGAAAGCACATGCAAAGTTTCAAAATGATCGGTATAAAACTGCAAAAGAAGTTGCGATGACAAGAGGTACCTATCGTATAACAATTGAAGCTTAAAAAATGACTGAGTTCAAAACGCGCAAAAAGTGAAAAACATATTCTGAGAATTATGTCAAAACCACATGCACATCCTCATACCATGCCGCAAGCACATGCTGAGTTTCAAAATGATCGGTATAAAACTGCAAGAGCAGTTGCGATGAGAAGAGGTACCTATCATATATCAATTGTAGGTTAAAAATGACTAAGTTCACAATGTGGAAAAAGTGACAAAAATTGATCGGACGATAAAGTCCAAACCACATGCGCATCCTCATACCATGGCAAAAACACGCGCAAAGTTTGAAAATAATCGGTATGAAACTGTAGGAGGAGTTGCGATGACAAGACACCCAGTGTAAAATGTTGACGGAAAGACGGACGATCAACCGGACGGACGGACGGACGAACGCACGTCCGTCCGTTCGTCTGTGCGTCCGTTCGTCTGTCCGCACCAACGAAACGACATTTAGGGGGCAAAAAAATTGGACAGTTTGACACTTAAGTATATATTCGTGAGTCCAAATGGGGTTTATTCCGTTATTTGGGTACTTAAGTGGCAAAAATTCGCTCTTAGGTGGCTTGCCGCTTAAGAGAATTTGCCGCTTAAGGGGCTCTTACACTGTCACGATTTTGGCCACGACTCACCACGATTTTTTAAATCGTGGTAAATCGTGAACAACGTCGTAGAGAAGTCGGCAGAGATCTTGAGGAATCGTGGTTGATCGTGATAGTTCGGGAGTGACCACGACTGTTTCGGACATGTTCAAAACATTCGTGACGAGTCGGCATCATTTTTCAAATCGTAGAGCGGTCGTAGAGAAATCGTAGCTCAGTCGTAAGCCGTCGTCGTGGTAATCGTGGCCAATCGTGAATAATCGTGACTGAATTCTACCACGATTGTGCTACGACGACACAGGATCATCTACGATGCCTCTACGATTCCGTTGCGACTGCCGTACGATCTACTACGATATCATGACGACTGCTCACGACAATGCAAGATTCACCAGGAATGCACTACGATTGATGACGACGCTAGCACGATTTATCCCGACGCTACGTCGAACGCACTACTTTCTCCACGTAACTTTGTACATATAATTACCCAAGCAACTATGGTCAACTGTCACCTGTCCCTCCTGTTCCTCTGCACCTCCAGTTGTTCAGCCATTGCAATGTCATTTTCGATCATGTATTGTTCGAGCTGAACTAAATTTTGAAGATATAGAAGCCTTTGACCTGGCTGCAAAAACATTTTCGTCAGATGCTCTCTACAGAACTGGTTGAAACTGAATGACACTGTGCATTTGACGAACACTTTTATATGCCCAGATCGTTATAAATCCTGACGAATCGGGAGAAGTCTTGGTTAATCGTGAGTAAATCGTATCGAATCCTCCATGATCGTACTGAGTCTTTGATCATCGTGCCTTGGTCGTAGAGCAGTCTTGCAGGGATCGTGAGAAATCGTGTATGATCGTCTGATATCTTGAAGCAATCGTGGTGGAGTCGTAGAGGAATCCTAGAGGATCGTAAGACATCGTAGTCGATCGTAGAGGATCGTTGTAAATCGGCTCCATTATCGTACAGCAATCGTGATTGTTCGTAGAAGTGTCGTAGCAATGTCGTGAGTATTCGTAGGGTAGTGAAATCGGAACCGTGTATGCCCCGATTTGCCACGATTTTCATGGTCCCAATTGGTCGTGGACAGTCGTGGACAATCGTGGTCAAAGTCGTGACAGTGTAAGAGCCCCTTTAAGTAGTCAATATGCCGACGCCTAGCCACTTAAGTATCCGTTCGTGAGAACGTCCGTCCGGTTGTCCGTCCGTCTTTCCGTCAACATTTTACACTGGGTGTCTTGTCATCGCAACTCGTCCTACTGTTTCATACCGATTATTTTCAAACTTTGTGTGTGTTTTTGCCATGGTATAAGGATGCGCATGTGGTTTGGACTTTATCGTCCGATCAATTTTTGTCACCTTTTCCACATTGTGAACTAAGTCATTTTTAACCTACAGTTGATATATGATAGGTAACTCTTCTCATCGCAACTGCTCTTGCAGTTTTATACCGATCATTTTGAAACTTAGCATGTGCTTGCGGCATGGTATGAGGATGTGCATGTGGTTTTGACATAATTCTCAGAATATTTTTTTTTCACTTTTTGCGCGTTTTGCACTCAGTCATTTTTAAGATTCAATTGTTATACGATAGGTACCTCTTGTCATCGCAACTTCTCTTGTAGTTTTATACCGATCATTTTGAAACTTTGCATGTGCTTTCAGCATGGTATGTGGATGCGCATGTGGTTTGGACTTTATCTTCGAATCAATTTTTATCACTTTTTCCACATTGTGAACTTAGTCATTTTTAACCTTCAATTGATATATGATAGATAACTCTTGTCATCGGAACTGCTCTTGCAGTTTTTGTCACACCTGCTTTCGCAGGAAGACATAGGCGTGCAAGTTTCCGTCCGTCGGTTCGTCCGTCCGTCCGTTCGTTCGTCCGTCCGTCCGGTTGTCCGTCCGTCTTTCCGTCAACATTTTACACTGGGTGTCTTGTCATCGCAACTCCTCCTACAGTTTTATACCGATTATTTTGAAACTTTGCGTGTGTTTTTGCCTTGGTATGAGGATGCGCATGTGGTTTCGACTTTATCGTCCGATTATTTTTTGTCACTTTTTCCACATTGTGAACTTAGTCATTTTTAACCTACAATTGATATATGATAGGTCCTCTTGTCATCGCAACTCCTCTTACAGTTTTATACCAATCATTTTGAAACTTTGCGTATGCTTTCGCCATGGTTTGAGGATGTGCATGTGCTTTCGACATAATTCTCAGATTTTTTTTTTTTCACTTTTTGCACATTATGAACAAAGCCATTTTTTTATGCTTTAGTTGATATACAATCGGTACCTCTTGTCATCGCAACTCCTCTTACAGTTTTATACCGATTATTTTGAACTTTTGCGTGTGCTTTTGCCATCGTATGAGGATGTGCATGTGGTTTGGACTTTAACTTCGGATCACTTTTTATCACTTTTTCCACATTGTGAACTTAGTCATTTTTAACCTTCAATTGTTATATGATAGGTACCTCTTGTCATCGCAACTCCTCTTACAGTTTCATACCGATCATTTTGAAACTTTGCATGTGCTTTTGCCATGGTATGAGGATGTGTATGTGATTTCGACATAATTCTCAGAATATTTTTTTTCGCTTTGTGCGCATTGTGAACTTAGTCATTTTTAACCTTCAATTGATATATGATAGGTACCTCTTGTCATCGCAACTCCTCTTACAGTTTTATACCAATCATTTTGAAACTTTGCATGTGCTTTTGCCATGGTATGAGGATGTGCATGTGATTTCGACATAATTCTTAGAATTTTTTTTTTTTGCTTTTTGCGCATTGTGAACTTAGTCATTTTTAAGCTTCAATTGATATACAGGAGGTACCTCTTTGTCATCACAACTCCTCTTACAGTTTTATACTAATCATTTTGAAACTTAGCTTGTGTTTTCTCGATGATATGAGGATGTTCATATGCTTTGGATATAATTCTTTGATCATTTTAGTTCATTTTATCACATTGTGAAATTAGTCAGTTTTCTACCTCACATATATAGGCTATGGATTCTTCTCAAAGCCCTATATTCATCTCTTCTGCCTTAAATAAACTTTTATTTTTTTGTATTGGGCAGGTGGGGAGCAGGTGCGACATCAACTTCACCGAAGTTGAATTTCTGGTACTATATAAAAGTGGGGTTTAAGGGGGGTCAAAATGATATAGGTGTGTTTTCGTGATGGGTCTCTGAAAACCAAAATAACATTATTCCTAGTTATTGATATAAACTCCCCATTAATCCAAATATGCCTAGCGTCCTTTTGGGGCATTTTTGCAAACATAACAGACCCAGAACAGACGCCACAATGAGCGGCGTCTGATCTGGGTCTAAACTGTTCGCCGAAAGCTAACATTACAAACCTGACTCCCCTTTAATTGGACATGGACCACTCCAAACTGATAAGCTTGGCATAGAATCACATAATTGACCTACACCGCGTACTTTTAACCCATTTTATACTGAATAGAATCATCAACCTTATATTAGTATAGCACAAGTCCATTTCAAAACTTAGGGGTTTCAGGTTGCGGCTTCTTCAAAATTTATCTGGAAAATGGCTGAACCTTTCGTAAACATGCAGTGTATGCCTTGATAAGACACTGCGTTCTGTGGTATCTGATCTTGGTCTGCACTGTTTGCCAGTTAATAGTTTTTTAATTCCAGGTACAAAATAGGTTAATTGTACTGAGGCAGCATAAAATTGGTTAATTGTACTGATCTATGAAGGATTCTTATTAAATAAAATATGTTCAAACCAAAAGGTTCTTGATTGATGGAAGGGATTTCGGGGTCGGGTAATCAGCTTCCGTTGCCGTTTGAGACCGGTTTGGGGCGAAACGTGTATGTCGCAAAACGTCTCGTTACTGCGGTTGTCACAGGTTTTACCATTGGCGTGCCTTGTATTCTTCCGCGGGTACGTCATCAATGCTTTTCATTGATAAGAATTCTTTTGAACAGAAAAAATCAGTTGTTGAAAAATAAACAGTAGGATATGTGCGTTCATGATACTGATTGATAGAACATACAAATTATAATATTTAGTTTAACTGAAAGCCTATTGTGAAACTTTTCAAACTGTTTTGAATATGGAACAATATTTTATCACGGAGAATTTTGGTGGTTCTTCGGCCGTTTGCACAAACGATCAGATCTCAGCTTAAGTGGTCCCTCTGGTGCGATTGTGAGACCAAAAACTGTTTGAGTGGTTGGATGAGGCCAAGGTGTCGTCGTCTTATGTCACGCGCCCAACTGACATGGACTTACAGTAAAGCAATGCCTGCCGTTCTTGCAGCAGGTAAAAGTAGAGGGCTATTGTTGTCATTATGGCTCCCCACTTTTCGGGGAGACATATTGTTTTTCCCCCGGGCGTCTGTCTGTCTATCTGTAAAAAAATCGGGTCCGCTCTATAACTTGAACACCGTTCAAGCTATCTTCACGAAACTTCATATAAATATAAACCAACATTACACGACGTGCAGAGCGCAAAAACTATAACTCTCGCATTTATACTTTCTGAGTTATCTCCCTTGAAAGTTTGTCGGTCACAAAATCGTGTATGTATGTATGGGCAAATCGTGTCCGGGCAATAACTTTCTTATTTTTAGATGGATTTTGAAATTACTTGGCATAACTTCCATGAGACGATGTGTCGCGCGCATGACACAGGTCGATATTTCCAAGGTCAAGGTCATACTAAGAGGCCAAGGTCAAAACAAGGGGACTTTTTTCGTGTTCGGTCAATAACTTTCTTATTCCTGGATGGATTGTGAAATTACTTGGCAGAATTATTAACCATCATGAGACGATGTGTTGCGCGCAAGACCCAGGACGGTTCCAAGGTCAGTGTCATACTTAGAGGTCAAAGGTCAAAAAGAGGTCTTTTTTCGTGTTTGGTCAATAACTTTCTTATTCCTGAATGGATTTTGGAATTGCTTGGCAGGAATGTTAACCATTATGAGACAATGTGTTGCGCGCAAGACCCAGGTCGGTACCCCAAAGGTCAAGGTCATACTTAGAGATCAAATGTAAAAAAGGGGTCTTTTTTCATGTCCAGTCAATAACTTTTTTTTTATTTCTGGGTGGGCTTTTTAAAGTAAAAAAATTGTCATTAGACAATATCTCGTGTGCAAGACCAAGGTCCGTACCTCCAATGTCAAGGTCATACTGAGAGGTCAAAGGTTAAAAGGGATGTTTTTTTCGCGTACGGCCAATAACTTTCTTATTCTCTGATGGATTATAAAATTACTTGGCAGAAATGTTAACCATCATGAGACGATGTGTTGCGCCCAAGATCCAAGTCGGTACCTTATAGGTCAAGGTCATACTGAAAGGTCAAATGTCAAAAACAGAACTTTTTTCGTGTCAGGTCAGTAACTTTCTGTCTTGATGGATTTTGAAATTACTTATCAGAAATGTTAACCATCTTGAGAAGATGCGTCGCGTACAAGGCACGGGTCGGTACCTCCAAGGTCGAGGGTCATACTTAGAGGCCAAAGGTAAAAATGTCAATAACCTTCTTGTTTCTCGATGGACTTTTTATGCCCCCGCATCGGCATGATGCCGGGGGCATATAGTTTTTCGGTTTTCCGTACGTGCGTACGTGCGTACATGTGTACGTCCGTCTGTACGTGTGTGTGTACGTACGTACGTGATCCTGTAACCTCTACTTAAGGTTTTTTGTAACAGGTAGAGCCTGAACTTTTAGAACTCATATTTTCCTAACCATTTGATGGAACTGATTCATTTTTGGTATGATTATAGATATAGGTCCAAAGTTTTATTAAGCAGTACCCCCACACCTCAAGGTAAATGTCACAGACTTAGAAATTTTCAATGTTAAAGACTCAGGTTAAGGTTTTTGTAACAGGTAGACCTGAACATTTTAGAACTCAAATTTTCCAAACCATTTGATGGAATTGGTTCATATTTGGTATGATTATAGATATAGGTCCAAAGTTTTATTCAGCGATACCCCCACCCATGCCCATGACCTCAAGGTCAAGGGCATGGACTTAGAATTTTTCCATGTTAAAGACTCCAGTTAAGGTATTTGTACCTGGTAGAACCTGAACTTTTATGATGGCTTTGGTTCATATGATGATAGATATAGGTACAATGTTTTATTCACCAATACCCCCAACCATGCCTATGACCTCAAGGTCAAGGTCACAGACTTAGACAATTTTAATGTTAAAGATTTTAAAGAGCTCAAAATTTCCAAGCTGTACTATGGATTTGGCTTATATATGCTATGATGATAGATACAGGTCCAAATGTTTATTTGGCAATACCCCCACTCATGCCTATGGCTTCAAGGTCAAGGTCACAGACTTAGAAATTTTTAACTAGATATTTTAAGAGTTGATATTTTCCAAATCGTATGATGGATTGAGTTTATATTTGTATGATGTTAGATACCTGTCCATTTTATTCAGCAATACCCCCACCCATGCCCATGGGCTCAAGGTCAAGGTCACAGACTTAGAATTTTTTAATTAGATATTTTAAGAGTTTATATTTTCCAAATCGTATGATTAATTAAGTTTATATTTGGTATGATGATTGATACTGGTCCAATACCCCCACCCATGCACGTGCCCTAAAGGTCAAAGTCACAGACAAAGGATTTTTTATTTAAAGTCTATTAAGAGCCCATACTCACCAAACCATATAGATTTGCTTCATATTTGGTATGATGATAGTTACAGGTCCAAAGTTCTATATACCCCCACCCCTGACCTCAAGGTCAAGGTCACAGACTTAGTCTTATTATGCTTTAAAGTTTTAGGGCTCATCTTTATAGATTGGCTTCATATTTGGAATGATGATAGATACAGGTCCCAAGTCTCATTCATACCAACGACCCTGTCCATGACCTCAAGGTCAAGGTCACACACTTAGAAAATTTTGTTGCAACATGGATTTTCGGGTTGAGGCGGGCCCTTGGCGGGAGCATCTGTGTCGTCTGGACACATTTCTAGTTAAAGTAACTTTGCAGAAATCTTCACCTTCATTTGATGATGTGTTACACACAAGACCCAGGTCAATACCTCCAATGTCAAGGTCATACTTAGAGGTCAATATGGGTGATGGGGACATCTGTGTTTTTGTAGAAAAACAAATTCTAGTTTCTTCCGTTCGTTTTTTTTTTTCCTCTATCTCTGCCTCTCATGATATGCCGTTAACTTGTGACCCCAGCACAGCTGCAGCAAAGATTTGTGAGGAGGATTAAGAACTTTATGCCTTAATTATCTTTGATACTATCCCCGCTTTCTACAACCCCCCCCCACCCCCCACCCCCCCACCCCCCCCCCACACACACACACACATACACACATCTGGAGCCATACTGTTGTTTTGTAACGTTCTTTTGTTGTTGTTGTTCGTGAAATTCCTTTAGTAAAGGATTGGGTGCTTGTTGATAATTATTGATAAACCACGTGATTTAAACAGTAACGGGGATATCCCGTCTTGACGGTAGTAGTGTGCAGTTTCGATCAGCAGCGCACTCCCTTTGAATCAAACTGACTGTAACGAACCGAGCAACTCGGTCAGATGGGACAGTCTCAATACTTGAATAGAAAATTACCTGCTGCTTAACCT
This sequence comes from Lucinisca nassula, assembly GCA_963580285.1. Lineage (NCBI taxonomy): Eukaryota > Metazoa > Mollusca > Bivalvia > Lucinida > Lucinidae > Lucinisca > Lucinisca nassula. Next base: position 185,587,403 of record OY757010.1, read on the forward strand.
GTTAACATCATTAAGGTAATCAAGGTAATAAAATAGAGTGCAAAGAAAATGGGAACACTTTCAAGGGAGAAAACTCTTTTCGAAAAGACTGCAAATATGGGTCTAACCTTAAAGGAAAGAATTTGCTCCGAGGAGCAAATTCTTTCCTTTAAGAGTAGACCCACGTTCTTTCCTTTTAGACTCAACCCACGCCCTAAGCGATATAGCCAACTTTGTGCTGGTGCGCCGCAATATACATCATAATCATTGGAGGAAAATATACGCGAAGTCACAAACTGTTGTCTCTCTTGTTAAGAAAAAAAAAAAGCATAGTGAAAATATGCCAGATTTACTCATTCCCCAAAGTATAGACTTTGAGATAATGAAAACAACAGACATGCGTACTGGGAGTGAAGATTATAAGGCCATTTGAGAATACAGCTTAAACGATTTGAAAAGCCCCTGTCCGAATTTGGATTGAATTTTCAACATAGGTGGTAAAGGAAGGGATAACTATTATGAGTTCCATTTGGGGCTTAAATGGCTCTACTCAAAGTAAACAGGACACAGAAATGGATAAACCTTTCTGATTAGCATGATATTTAAGGATAGATCCCTATTTTTGAAACATCTCAGTTTACAGAGGTGAAATAATGACATTGATTGAAAGATTGTTATTGGTTTAACGACACGTCAACCCATGTGGGTCATTTTGTGTCGTCTCCCAGAGAAAGGGAGAAAAGAGACAGAAGAGATAGCAGAGGAGGACAAAGTGATGGACAGTGGAGAAATAGGGGAAATGAATGATAGAGCAGAAACAGAAGAAATAACAACACCCCCTCTCTACCCTTACCTGCTGCAAAGACAGTAGGCCTTGTCCAACTGTATGTCAATATCTGTTGGACGCCCCAGTGACGCAATTTGTCTCGCCCAACCACAACCGAGATGAAATCATGCCAGTTGGAGCCCCTTTAAATGGCGGTAATCTCACAGTGAAATATTCAGTAGAGTAGGGTGAAAACAGAGTAAAATTTTAAGTAGGGACGAGTTCAATCGGAAAAATACCTTTCTCTATAATGATGATGATGATACTAATAATAATAATAACAATAATAATAATAATAATAGTTCGTCTTTCATTACAGACAATGACCAGTCTTAATCACATTTGTGAAATGTTACTGTGTGTGTGTTCTATGATGGCTGATGAGACCAATTCTAGCTCTGAACAAAGCAACAGAGGCTAGAGGAAGAAATCTCTCTTGGTGAAACCTCAGCTCTGGCTTTGCACTCCGTCCGTTTCTGCTCAGCTTCACTCATATTCACTAGCACCCCTTTTGATGAGGCCTCGCCACTTTGCTCTGTCCTGTGCAATTTGTTCACACGACTCTGTTGGTAAGTCGAAGTCCTTGAGGGAGGCTTTGAGAGAATCGTTGTAGCTTCTTCTGACCACCATGGGAGTGTCTGTCCATTTTTAGTTCTCTATAGAGAATTTTCTTTTGTAGACGTTCCTTAGGCATCCGAACAACATGACTTCAATAATAATAATAATAATAATAATAATAATAATAATAATAACAATAATAATAGTTCTGTCATACAGAGTGAATGTTAGCCTTTCACTCTGTAAGATAGTGAAGGATACGAAAAGTAACAGACATGCTCATTCGCCCTGTCCCACTTGATAGCGAAGGGAAGAATGCTTATTCATCCTACACAACCTTTCACTCTGTGATGTGAACGGTATGAATAGTAGAAACATTTGCCCTGTCCCATTTTATCGTTCACTCTGTATAACATACATATACAGTAAAATTCCTATATTAAGACCACCTTTGGGACTGTTCAAAAGTGGTCTTTAAGACCACTTTTGAACAGTCCCAAAGGTGGTCCTTGACCAGACGGCAGTGTGGGCAAAAACACAAAGACAGATTAAGTGCATCCTTCAAAATAAACGCTTTGAAGCAGAATTAGTCTTAATTTTAGGTGGTCTTATTTGCGGAATTCTACTACATTATAGTAGTAAATCCTACGTAACCTTTCACTAAGTGTGATAGTGAAAGGTAAGACTTGTAGTAAATTAGGCGAAGGCATTGATCAGGAATCGATACAATTTCTCCCATCCAAGACATCATGAACAAGAAATAACTTCACTCTAATGAAAACGTCACAAACGGAAAGCCAAACTCCCGCAAAATGGTCAAACGGCTATCCGAAACAAAAATACTATAACAATAAAAACAAGAGGCCCATGGGCCACTATGCTCAACAGAGCTCAAGTGGGGGAAAGCTGGCAGGTATGTTTTTCACCAAACCATGGTGGCTTGAAAAATCAAAGTAGTTCACTGATGCCAAATTATTTTGAAATCTGATGCATTACGTCCAAACGCTGGATACTAAGTGTCAAGGTCATAGGCGTTTAAGTTCCTAAAATGAAAAGACCATATATGGGCATTGTAGCCACCTTGGCCATAATTATCAACTTCCATTTAGCTGACTGCAAATATTGGTTCTGATGCCTAGCTACAAGCGAATCAGAAAAATCAACTGTCTTTCATTTGTACCATTAAAAAATTTCCAAGCGACCAAATCAGCATTGACGTAAAATAAGTCAAGGTCAACCAAAATTCATCATTTGAACAAACTTGCTAGGAATAACAATTTTGATGCCACCAGCTACGACAGAATAAGGAAAGGTCACTGTTTTACCTTTTTCCCATACAAAGAACAAAGTAATCAAACTTGACCTTGACATAAGATAGGACAATGTTAACAAGGTCACCATTATAACAAATAAGGTAGGGTCCCAGTCCCCAATGCTGTATACCAAGTTTCAAGGCCATCGACCGTTTGGTTCCTGAGAAAAAAAGTTTACAAAGGGTTTTTACCATACATGGGCATGGCGGCAATCTTAGTTTTGTGATTCCAATCCCACGAATAGAAGTAAATCATTGCCTCCTCCCTCAGAGGCTCCACATATAATTTGGTTTCAATCAGTTGAGCAGTTTTAGTGGAGAAGATATGAATAATGAATCTGAGCCATCCGGTGCAAAGGTGAACAGATGATCTTGACCTTTGGAATTGATAAACTTCCATTCAGCTGACTGTTAATTTCAGTTCCGCTGCCAAAGGCTACAAAAGATTCAGATTGCCTTTTTCCCATACAAAAGCGACCAAAATTGACCTTGACGTAAACTAGGTCATGGTCAACTGAATGTCACTTTTTGAACAAATTTGATAGGACCCCAGTCCCCAATGCTGCATACCAAGCTTCAAAGTCATTGACCATTTCGTTCCTAAGAAGAAGATTTCCAAAGGGATGTCCAAGATGGTAAGCATGATGACCATCTTGGCCATGTGGTTCCAATCCAACGAATAAAATTTCATTGCCTCATCCCATAGATGCTCTACGTATAATTTGATTTCAATCAGCCCAGCATGAATAGTGGAATAAATGCTCATTCACCCTATCCAACCGACCTTTCATTCCGTATGATAGTCAAGGGTATCACTAGTAGTATACATAGAGGATCTTACATGTGTGTGTGTGTGTGTGTGTGTGTGTGTGTGTGTGTGTGTGTGTGTGTGTGTGTGTGTGTGTGTGTGTGTGTGTGTGAATTCGGGTTTAACGTCGCTTTCAACAATTTTTCAGTCATATCACGACGGTGTCTGGTTGCGACAGGGAGCTCAATGCTCACTTTTATAGTGCTGCCTCACTGAAGTATCATGTCCCAGACACATTACATGATACCACACCCAGTCACATTATCCTGACACTGGGTCGACCAGTCCTAGCTCTACCCCGTAAATCTGAGTGCCAAGCGAGGAGCAGCTAGTACCATTTTTAACGACTTTGGTATGTCGCGGCCCGGGATCGAACCCGTGACCTCCCGTTCCCCGGAGCGGACACTCTACCAACTGAGCTATCGGGGCCGGTCTTACGTGAGTGTTCATGTATTATTGAATTTATTAGACGAGTTCAGGAAAAGGGATAAAATGCGAGGCTTTGTCGAGCATTTCATCCCTTTTCCTCGATGAGTTCATAGAGGATCTTACATGAGTGCTCATGTATTATTGAATTTATTAAACGAGTTGAAAAAAAGGGATAAAATGCGAGGCTATGCCGAGCATTTTATCCCTTTTCCTCAACGAGTGTAATAAATTCAATATTACATGAGTACGAATGCAAGATTCTATTTATCATATGACATTAAAACGCATTTTATTCACGGTTTAGTGACAAAAATGTCAATATTTCGTCATTAGTAAACGCGACGTCGTCAATGACGTCGTACATGTAACGTTACGGGGTGTATCTAACTAATTTGCATATTTAATCCACTAGTGGATTATCGAATTTATTACATGGCGTTATTACACTCTCAGACGCGACGTCATAAGATAAATAGAGGATATTTACTTTTTTGAGATGAATATCAAAAATATTTCATCGAGTGTGTTGAGAATATCAGAATTTTCACGAGTGCGAAGCACGAGTGGAAATTCTGATATTTTCAACACACGAGATGAAATATTTTTGATATTTATCGAAAAGAAGTAAATTTTCTTTTTATTTTATAATATTTTAGAACACTTACTGTAACTGATCGATCGAATCTTACGTCACAATTTTCGACTTGACAATGACGTCATAACTGTCAGTTGCAAAACAGAAACAGATCGCCATTTTTAATACAGCATTTTACAGTTCAGAGAATGCTTTTTCAAGGTATTTTAAAGAATTATTTCATTGATTGCTTATGACTTCGGCGAAAAAAGTACATCGGGCTGCTACTGTGAAAATAACATTCACACTGTGAAAATATCACTTATATTTTCACACTGTGAAAATATCACTTTTATTTGTTTCAGATATGCATTGATTTCACTGCTATGTATAAAATAAATGCTCATTCACCCTAACCAAGAAACTTTTGTGAAAGGTATTACCCAACCCGGACAACATTTCGCTCGGTGTGATAGTCAAGGGTATGAATAGCAGTAAAGATGCTTATTCGCCATATTCAAGCCAGATTTCACTCCGTATGATAGTGAAGGGTATGAATAGTAGTAAAGATGTTTATTCGCCCTATTCAAGCCAGCTTTCACTCCGTATGATAGTGAAGGGTATGGCTAATATATACATGTCCTTTCATCCTTCCCAAGCAACATCTCAGTCTGTGTGATAGTAAAAGGTATTATAGTACGAGTAGAAGTATACATGCTCATTCCAACTACCCAAGCAACCTTTCACTTTGTCTCATAGTAAAAGGTATCTGTAGATGTCTGCATGCTTATTCACCCAACTCATCTTACGATATTTTCACTCTGTAAAGTATGGCTAGTAGTACACATACTCATTCACCCTACCCTATACATCCCAGGAATAGTAGCATGTATGTTCAATCACCCTATCCAATCAACCGTTCATTCTGTATGTTAGTGAAGGTTATTTATAGTACAGAAACTAGTATTCATCCTCATTCACCCTACCTAAGCAGCCGTTATTCAGTATCATACCAAGAGAATACATAATTATTAATCCTGTTTAAGCAATTTTCATTCTGTATGGTAGTAAAGGTTATGACTTGTAGTATACATACCCATACACCCTACCCAAGCAACTTTTCATTCTGTACGACGGTGATTTGTATGACTAGTAATTTACATACTCATACATTTCTAAGTCTGCATGGTAGTAGATGGTATGACTAGTAGTATACATTACCATACATCCTGTCTAAGCAACTTTTCATTCTGTATGACAGTGAATGGGTATGACTAGTAGAATACATATCCATACACCATACCGTGGCAACTTCTCATCCAGTATGATAGTAGAAGGTATGACTAGTTAAATACATACCCATACACCCTACTTATGCAACTTTTCATTCTGTATGATAGTAGATGATATGGCATGTAGAATACATACCCACACACCCTACTTATGTAACTTTTGATTCTGTAAGATAGTAGAGGGTATGATAAGTAGGATACATACCCATACACCCTGCTTATGCAACTTTTTATTCTGTATGAAAGTAAAGGGTACGACTAGTAGACTACACACCCATACACCCTACTTATGCAACTTTTCATTCTGTATCACAGTGAAATGTATGACTAGTAATTTACATACCCATACACCCTGTCGTAGCAACTTATTATTATGTATGATAGTAGAATACACATACACACACCCTACTTATACAACTTTTCATTCTGTATGATAGTAAAGGGATTTTCATTCTGTATGATAGTAAAGAGAATGACTAGTAGAATACATGCCCATACACCTTTCTTATGCAACTTCTCATTCTGTTTGATAATAAAGAGTATGACTGGTAGAATACATACCCATACACCCTACTTATGCAACTTTTCATTCTGTATTACAGTGAAGGATATGACTCGTAATTAACATACCCATACACCCTATCGTAGCAACTTCACATTGTGTATGATAGTAGAGGGTATGACTAGTAGAATACATACCCATACACCTACTTATGCAACTTTTCATTCTGTATGATAGTAGATTGTATGACTAGTAGAATACATACCCATACACCCTACTAGTGCAACTTTTCATTCTGTATGATAGTAAAGGGTATGACTAGTAGAATACATACACATACACCCTACTTATGCAACTTTTCATTCTTCTGTATGACAGTGAAGGGAATGACTAGTAATTCACATACACTTCACATTCTGTATGGTAGTGAATTGTATGAACAGTTGGATACATACCCATACACCCTACCTAAGCAGTTTCTTGTTATGTATGATAGGAAGGGTATGTATAGGTATAGAAATGCGTATGTG